>CM019156.1:10329449-10396333 GCA_009733165.1 Naja naja | reverse complement strand
AACTCTCCTTAAATATCACATTTTGATTCTTATTATGTTACAGAGCATTGATTATGACATCGAAAATGTAAACAAGTTAAATTCACTACTAACATGGGCAACATCTTGCCCACATGCTTTTATCTTTCTTGGTGACTTCAATCTACCTCATATTAACTGGACCCTAAACGAATGTAAAACTGAACCCATACATGCAACCTTCCACAATGCTCTAACAAATCTGGGACTGGAACAATTAGTAACCAACAATACTAGACTTAACAACTGCCTCGATCTCATCTTCTGCAATAGTTTGAAGTCAATTTACAGAATACAAATTAAAGAACCCTTTTCCAATAGTGACCACAACATGATTGACTTTTGTCTCAACATACATCCACACAAAGATCATCATAATGATGGGATCCCACTATAACTTCAAAAAAGGCAACTATGATCTTATAGACAATGATCTCTCATCCCTTGATTGGCAATTTCTATTCACTGGATGCAATATTGTTGAAGACCATTACAACATATTTTTACTTGAAGTCAAAAGAGTCATCAAACTATATGTACCAATAACAACTCCCAAAACCAGAAAAAAACAGATTACTCATAACAATAAGGAGGCTTCAGTCCAAAAAGAGATCCCTTTGGCGGAAAAACAAATCTGGTCACATTGCCAACTTCAAAAGCCAATACAAAAATTTATGTCACCAGATAAAGACTGAATACACCAATTATCAAATTAAACAAGAGGAAAACCTTCTACACACCAATTCCACCGCGCTTGCTACAATTTTGTAAATAACAAACTAAAAGACTCAAGATCCATCCCCGCCCCTGAAAGGACCTAATGGTAAAGACTGCAACAATGACACCATTAAAGCCAACCTCTTTAACACATTCTTTGGCTCAGTATTTGTAAACAGCAATGGATCATGCCCAGTATTTCCTAGTTGAACCACAGACAACTACAATGATCTAATACATATCGATTTTACAGAAGACAATGTTGAAAAAGCACTATGCAATCTAAAACCATCTCTATCTATTGGACTGGATGGAATATGTGCCTACTTCTTAAGAAAGCTATCCACTGCCATAGCCGAACCTCTAAGCATAATCTTTGAAAAATCCTTCAGGACCAGCTCCTTGCCAAACCTGTGGTCACTAGCCACAGTCATCCCCATCTTCAAAAAGGGAGACCCCAGCCTAGTTGAAAATTACAGACCAATCTCTTTATGCTGCATCACCTGTAAAGTCATGGAATCAATTATTAACCAATCCATTATCCTCCACTTAGAGACAAACAACCTACTCTCTAATAAACAACTTGGTTTCAGAAAAAAACTATCCTGTAATCTGCAACTCTTACACTGCAAAAACATATGGACTACACAACTTGATCAGGGCAAAGCAGTAGACGCAATTTACATAGATTTCTGTAAAGCTTTTGATTCAGTGGTACACGACAAACTACTCCTAAAACTAAAATCTTATGGTATCTCTGGACACCTGCATAACTGGATAGAAGCATTCCTGTCAAACAGACAACAAATGGTCAAAATTGGGAGCGTCCTATCAAATTCTGTACCTGTCAACTGTGGTGTCTCCCAAGGCAGTGTTCTAGGACCAACTCTCTTCATACTCTACATAAATGACCTCTGTGATCATATTAAGAGCAATTGTGTTCTTTTTGCTGATGATGTAAAACTATTCAACACCACAGACAATATTGCTACCCTTCAAAAAGACTTTGACTATGTATCAGAATGGTCAAACAAATGGCAACTTCAAATCTCAACAAATAAATGCTCTGTCTTACATATTGGCAAAAAAAATCAGAAAATAAAATACAAGCTGAATAGTCAAGACCTTGTTGATGATCCAAACTCTGTCAAGGACCTTGGAGTACTCATCTCTAATGATCTAAGTGCTAGAGCCCACTGTAACTACGTAGCCAAAAAGGCATTAAGAGTTGTTAACCTAATCCTATGTAGCTTTTTCTCCAGTAATATCACACTACTAACTAGAGCATATAAAACATTTGCTAGACCAATACTTGAATACAGCTCATCAGTCTGGAACCTGCATTACATATCTGATATTAATACAGTTGAGAAAGTCCAGAAATATTTCACAAGAAGAGTTCTCCACTCCTCTACTCATTGCAGAATACCTTATGCCACCAGACTTGAAATTTTAGACCTAGACAACCTAGAACTATGCCACCTTCTGTCCAATCTAAGTATAGTACATAAAATTATATATTGCAATGTCCTACCTGTCAATGAATACTTCAGCTTCAACCGTAACAATACAAGAGCACATAATAGATACAAACTCAAGGTAAACCACACCAAACTTGATTGCAAGAAATATGACTTCAGCAACAGAGTGGTCAATGTCTGGAATACTCTACCTGACTCTGTGGTTTCTTCCCCAAACCCCAAAAACTTTAACCTTAGACTGTCTACTATTGACCTCACCCCTTTCTTAAGGGGAGTGTAGGGGGCATGCATAAGCGCACCAATGTGCCTACCGTCCCTGTCCTATTGTTTCTTTTTATTTTTCTTATATGTATCCATTTCATGTATTCATAACTATGTTTATACTTATACCTGTTATCTTATAATTGCTTGGCAAATTAAATAAATAAATAAATAAATAAATAAATAAATAAATAAATAAATATATATATATTAAGGAACTTAATTCTGCAACAGAACCCAGAAGCTGGATTTAAGGAGCTGTCCTCTGCCACATGTAACTTCCTCCGCCTTTTCCTTCTGCTGCTGCTGATTAGATGTTCTTTGTACATATTGTCTGGGCAGTTCTTTTTAATGTCATCTTCATAATCATTTGCCCTTTTGTCCTTCTTTGGGGGTGAAACGTTTTCTGTTAGGGAAAAATTCACTTGTAACCATTCTGGTCTTTCATTACAGCTGCTAGTAGGAAGGACATGTCAGTTTTAGATTTTGATAGTTCTTTTATTCAAACATTTCAAAGAGGTGTTTTACTAAGAAATGACCCTTTTTTGTACAGAAGCACTGGGGGCTGTTCTCTTTTAATTCCATGCAGAAAAAATCACTTGCAATTTTTTGTCAGTTCCCGTTCAATTTGATGAAAGAGACCTGTCTTTCCAAATATTTTTCAAAGGGAAGAGAATATTGATGAAATGTTCATGGATGAGATGTGGTGTTCTTGCAATTCTTTAATTATGTGACAGCCTCTGTATTTGAATATTCTCCCTTTCGATTTGTTCAGTGATCTACAACATCCCCAGATTAATGTGTTTCAGTTCTGTTATCAGAAAAGAGCTCCTCCCATGGTGCTTTTTCAGAAAATATGCGTAGTTAGGGAGACTACGGGTAAATATGGGTAGTTAGGGGACACGGTGGCTCAGTGGCTAAGATGCTGAGCTTGTTGATCAGAAAGGTCAGCAGTTCAGCGGTTCGAATACCTAGTGCCACGTAACAGAGTGAGCTCCCATTACTTGTCCCAGCTTCTGCCAACCTAGCAGTTCAAAAGCATGTAAAAATGCAAGTAGAAAAATAGGGACCACTTTGGTGGGAAGGTAACAGTGTTCTGTGTGCCTTCGGCATTTAGTTATGCCAGCCACATGACCATGGAGACGTCTTCAGACAGTGCTGGCTCTTCAGCTTTGGAATGGAGTTGAGCACTGCCCCCTAGAACCGGAAATGACTAGCACATATGTGTGAGGGGACCCTTTACCTGTTTGGGGAGACTTCACCATGATGGAAAGACATGGAACAGTAAAAGCAACCCACCTCCAGTTATACAGTGGTCTCAGAAACTTGTTCAAGAGAGGTTCAGAAGAAATCTACAAGTATTCACAACATTCAGTGTAAACCTGAAGGGTTTTTTGTTTTTTTTAGCAAAGGGAGTTGAGAAGGTGCAAGATAGACTTTGACACAGCACTCAACCAACTATGTGCCTGATAAAACAGGGGGCCTGTTGTGATAAGGATATTTGTGGAACATGAGATAGAAGTTAAGATAGCTCCGAAAGGGAAACGTTACCTGGAAAAGACAAGAAGACTTTATCTTCAATCAATCCCATCTTTGTATAATGTCTAAAAAAAATCAGGTGTTCTTTTCTTTTTCTTTCTCTCTGTCTCTCTCTCTCTCTCTTAGAAAAATAGTGCATAGGTAGAAAAGAAAAGAAAAATGAACTGTATGTATCATCTTGGCTTGTAACTTTATTTTTGCTCTTCAACTATAGGAACACCCATTCAACCTTTTAAAGAACATTACAAACTTTTGAAATAATCCATTTTTTTCTACAAAAAAATGTCTGTATGCCACAGCTTTTTAGACATTTTAAGGAAAATGTGATCTTTAACACAAAGAATTATTTTACTTATTTTCCAGTGCCTTTGTCCATGAACACTATAAACATGTACAATTTATAGGTTACTTAGTTTACAGGTTGCCAACTAGTTGCCACAGAATAGGATGCCAACTCTACCAAATAAATTTACCTTTTCCCCCATTTCAATCATTCTCTCTTTTAACATACAGTATCAAAACTGTAAGGTTTCTAGTATTTAATAGCAAGCTCTACAGAAGTGAAAACTTCAGATCTTAACATGAGATCCAAACCATTAGACCAAAATTCTTAACAAACACTGGAAGTGGTAATCTAACCACTCAGTTCTTCAGTTAATAAAGTTAACCTTGGTACAGAAGAATAGATAGTATTTCACTTAAGTCCTTGAACAAGATCTCTATCTCACCCCCCCGCCCCTGCAGAAGTAAATTGCTCAGATCAATAGTACCTACTCTTACGTAAATGTACATATGACTGCAGTATTTTTCTCTGATTTCTCTGATGTTTCATCCTCAGAATTGACATTAAACAGGAATTCAAAAAGAGAACATAATGCCTTGTTATAGTGTCTGTTGAAATTCTAGCTCTGGATATTTGGATAAATGTGTATATTCTTTTTTCTTTCTTTCTTTCTTTCTTTCTTTCTTTCTTTCTTTCTTTCTTTTCTTTTCTTTTTTTTTTTGCTTTTCTTTACCAGTGACATGAGAAAATATTTTCAAATTGTCTTACATTCGTTCCACCACATTAAATAAATGAACCATATATTTAACTGGATATTATTAGATGTGATACAAGTTGTGGGCATATAATTTGTTTAGAAGAAGCTAAATGCAGATAATATGAATAAGAATACAGTCTGGTGATAAATAGCATGTCATCTCACTTTTTCAACAGAGATTTATTTTTGCAATAGGCAAACAGAATGCTAGATCAAATGAAAACCCATATACATGCATACACACACAAAGACAATAACCTTTCACTAAGAAAGGAAAACTTAAATATAGCAAAGGATTCTCAGCTTTGGCATCCGTCCCTGAAATATATAATTTGTCTTCTTTTCTAAGCAATCCAAGTCTTCTCCCTCTAACCCGCCTCAGTAGAAACATTGATATTTTTGCAACATGCATGTAAATAGTGATAAATAGATATAATTTCCAAAACTAGGAAAAACTTACTTTAGTTAAAAGGTTGGACTACAATTAGAAGGCTCTAATACCATGCAAATAGGCTTTACTTCAGTCTGAGTCCAGTGTTCTCCTTATTATACAGATTAACAGAGTTGGACTAGATGATCTTATAGGTCATCTAGTCCAACCCCTGCCCAAGCAGGAGACTCTACACCATTTCTGACAAATGGCAGCCCAATCTCTTCTTGAAAGCTTCCAGTGATGGTGCTCTCACAACTTCTGGAGGCAACTTCTGTTCCATTGGTTGATTGTTCTCACTGTCAGAAAATTTCTCCTTATTTCCAGGTTGAATCTCCTTATTCAGTTTCCATCCATTATTCCTTGTCTGGCCTTCGGGTGCCTTGTAAAATAGTTTGACCTCTTCCTCTCTGTGGCAGCCCCTCAAATATTGGAAGTCTGTTATCATGTCTCCCCTGGTCCTTCTCTTCACTAGACTAGCCATACCCAGTTCCTGTAACAGCATCTCCATCTTGTCTTGGTTTAATTTAATGTTCTTCCTTATTCTTATTCTTATTCATATTTCACATTTAAGTGATATTCAAGGCTTCTTGGGGTTAGATGATAAGCAGTAGAGCTGGGTTCATTGATATACTGATGACACCCCATTCCAAGCTCCAAATGATCATCGATGTTTCATGAAGATGTTAAATTGCATTAAGGCTGATGGAACCCTGAGTGACATCATTTAGGTTATAAACACTAGGTTATAATCCCTCAAGCACCTTCTGGGGTGCATCCTGACTGGAAGGATCAGAAGCCCTGCAAAAGAGTGCTTCAAGAGCCAATTTGTGCTCCCCCTTTAGCTTCTGGCATAGGTCAGTCATCACGCTGGAAGGCCACCATCTTCTGAATCACTTCATTGAAGAATGAAGAGTTAGAGATTAACTACTAATGATCTTCTAGATCCTGTTAGACAGAAAATGTTTTCAATAAAAGTCATATAACTGCCTCCTTTAAACAAAGGTGAGCATATTCCTCACTCAAAAAAGCAATTCTCATCTCCCGTAACCATGTCCTAAGCATCAAGGATATAACAAAGAAATGGTGACCATTGCCTTTCCATGTGTGTTATCCATATCCATTCAGAACCTGGAAAGAATCTGTAAGAACAGAGCAAGTTATTTTGAAGGTCACTTTTCTATGACTGCCCCTATACTGCAGTCCAAATCAAGGCAAATACAATTAGCTGTTTGCAAAGAATGAAAACTGGTCCCACTAGCCTCTGACTGTTCCTGACACACTTCTCTATGAAGAAACAGTACAGTCCTATTCTGTGCAAACACACTGAAAGCAGAAAAGCAAGACTTGTTCTACGCATACAGTGCTGTGCACTAGATTGCATATTCATAAGTGCCCTATTGATAGCTAGAACTGTTTATCCCAAGAGTATCTCCATTTGGATTACCAAAAGTCTACAAGTCCACAATATTATTTTTGCTCCCTGGTGAACTAAGATTCTACTTGAGTTACCGTATGTTGAACAGAAATGGTGATTAGGAGCAATAAAGAAGTTAAAATTCTCATTGAAGAAGTTTTTATGGAACTAAGTTTAGGAACACTGAAGTCCTCGTGTCCAAGGGTTAATCTATAAAGATGCACCAATTAATGTTTCAGTGAATGATCAGTTTGCTACCAAACATGATTTGTTTCTTTCCCAAGAATAAAAATATAGAGAGTAGTGATGGTTGGCATCTTTATGATTAAGAGCATCCTTCAAGAACATAATTCTTGACATAACAACTGCATTCAACAAGTTCCCTGAAGGCTGCAGTAATTATATCTCTTCATTCGACACTAATGGACTTATTGATTGTTACTTCTCTAAGTTATAGTCTGTAAGTTATAAGTCTGTAAGGTTAAGAGCTTCACCTGAAATTAGATTTAATATCTGTCTGGGAAAACAGCACAATGACCACCTATGAAGAATTGATCTGATGAAGAAACTTGACACCCTATTTGGTGGAGAAACCCTAAGATTTGTAATAGTCAGAGGATAAATTAAAGAGGTAGAACAATATATCACCTCATGCTTCTAGAAGAAAACATTATAAGTTATTAATATTTATTTATATAATCATTTTATTAGCCCCATTAATTGGAGAAGCATCTCTAATATTTTGTAGCAAATTGCAAGATCTGTTTCTTAGAAAATCTTGCTCTTACAAATCAAATAGATCCAATCCTCCATACTTCCCTTTATATCTGGTATTTGGATCAGGATGCAGTTACTAAGGGTAGTTAAGGGGTTATGTTGGGAGATTTGTTTGATTTTAATCTTGGGTCATGAATTTGCCCCACCCCCACACTTCTCCAGATATGAGTTCAGAGGAGGAGGGTAAGTTTGTGTCTGCAGAGCAAAGTGTGGTACTGAGTATTGGTCAGGATCAGGAATGCTAGCCTGATGGAGCAGCCTCAGCTGGATCAATCAGATGAGCTATGGGTTGAGTCTGATGGAGGGGAGCCACAGCTACAGCAAGTTGGCCAGGAGACTCCAGGCAAGGACAGGGAGCAGCCTGTTAGCAATGAGAATGCAATGTTAGCTGATGCCTGTTAGCAATGAGAAGATGGAGTCACACCTCCTCCTGATCCAAGAACATGTAGAGCAGAGAGGAGACAGGCAAACAATGCTGGTCAGATAAACTACTCATAAGGACTCAGTCTGGCCTCTCATGAAGGGCTGCACTGGCATTGCCTACTTAACCCCACCCTGAGAACTTAAGTGTTGCTGGAGCAACATGCCCAGTTCTGTGCCTTGTCTACTTGTGCCATGTATCCTGGCCTGTTTGACTCTTGAACTGCTTTCCTGCATTTTGTGTGTGCCCATTGGACTTGGTTAACCAGTGACTCTTGCTGTACTGAGCTCGGAATCTGGACCTGTACAACAGGGTTGAGAACATGTTGAGGGGGAGAATAAACACCTGTAGAATTCTTGCCATTTTGGGGGCGGGGAGACAGGGTAGCACATCCTGTAAATGTGGCCCAGAGTCACTTGAGTGACATGGGTAGTATAATGGTATGTTGGAAAGAGGAGAGGAATGCTGCCTATGGAATAGTCAGACAAATGAAAAAGAGACCCATAAAGGACCCCCCTTCCAATTTTCAGGCTATTAAGATTCTGATAATAGAGCCTTACAATAAAGTAGAAATAGCTCATCTGGTCATATTTCTGTCTGGCCTACTTGGGAAGGCTGGCAGACAGGCTATATAAGTGCTATAAAGAAAATAAATTTGGTGCTACTTCAGCTTGCTCCTTGTGTTTTGCTAATTTTCATGGACATCCTCTGAATCATCACAATACTGTTTGGAGCCTGAGGTTCCTTTCCCTGACAAGCATTCCTCTTTCTTTCTTAAAACCAGTTTCCCCTGTTTTGAAAGTCTTCACTTAGTTTTCATTGAAAAATAAATACGGTTTGAAGGGATAAAAAAAAACGTAGGAAGAGAAGTTGAAATTTTTTTTACTGGAAATGCAATTTAATGGGGCAACAGCAATTCAGAATACATTTAGATTTAATGTTATGATTCAGAAGCTTTTATCTCCAATTTCTAGGAAAAAACAAAGCCACAGTATACTATGCCTATCTGGTTAATGTCTGCTATACTGCTGAGTTTTGTTTCAGGGTGGTGGAAAGGGGTGGTATTGGCTCAATTTCTGAACTAAACACAACACCCATTGGTTTATACTATTAATTAGAGCAGGGACATCCACAGGAGACATCAAAAAATGTCAACATGTCAGTCACAACTATTCAATCAAAGCTGTGCCGCCTTCTTTAAAGCAATGAAGCTTCAGTCAAATTGTTTTGGCTGCCATCTTGAAATTTAACCTCTGTTGACCCTCCTGGTTTACTAATTCTTGCAATCTGTAAATGTAATTTTGATGAAAGGTGTTATGTTCGCATAGAGAGGCAGGACGCGGAGTGCTTCAACTCAAAGTTTATTGTGACTTCAGCTCAGAACGGACCCGATTTGGCTTAGCCGAGGCAGCTATATATAGCCGGCTGCCTCGGCTGACAGCCAATCAGAGTGCAGGGTTTTCCCGCACTTTTAAACCAATGATTTCAAACACTTTACAAGAACAACCAATCAATTCAAACTCTGCATACATAACAAAAAGCATTATCACTTAGGGGATAAGGCAGTGGTAGGATTCAAATTTTTTTACTACCGGTTCTGTGGGTGTGGCAGGGGAAGGATATTGTGGCGGGGCCAGTCAGAGGTGGTATTTGCCAGTTCTCCAAACTACTCGAAATTTCAGCTACTGGTTCTCCAAAACTGGTCAAAACCTGCTGAATACTACCTCTGGGATAAGGGATAGTTTGGAACTTAAGAGTTTACTTAATGATAATTCTCTATCCCTCTGAAAATGATTGGCTGTTTATGGCCATGTGCTTCAACTGCTAAATAAAATTTTAAAATGGTGAACTAAATGCCAACTGCACAGGAAGCCTTATCATCTTTTTTTTATCAATCCAGGAGATAGATGGCTGGGGAGATTAAATGAATGGATAGATGGATAGCTAAATAGAAATCTGGCATAGTTTGCAGCATTTAATCTCTAGACCAGGGATGTCAAACCTGTGGCATCATGTCATGTGGTGTATCACAACTTTTTCCCCATTTTAGATGGGCATGGCCAGCACACGATGCACCCGGCCCACAGCCTGCAAGTTTGACACCCCTGCTCTAGACCCATGAAAATATCTGTAATTATATAAGCTAGTTTCATTTCATTTGAATCCTGTATTCCCAATATCTCTGAGAAACACATTATTTTCATTATTCTATTTTGTTTTTATTTTTAATCTTGTGTGGATTAAATAGTATTTGTTCCTAGAACTGTTCTGCAGCAGGTTTTTATTAGTAGCAATGTACTTGCAGTATCCATATGATTCTCCAGAGTAAAACCAATATTCAAATTCCAGGATGCAGGAGTAGACAAGCAATCCATAAGCTATACATCTAATTCAACCAATGTTTGACTTTAACAGCTATAAAAACAATTGCTTAGTGAACTATCACCAAGGTAAATAAAGGACTTTCCTTTAATAATTCTAGGCACTCTTTGAAGCACTTGTCATAACCTACAGTGTCTTTTGGATGCTAAGATTTAATATGTACTCTCTTCTAAAATTATGTTAATCTGTGTCTTCCCAGGTCCCTCATCATATGAAGACTTTGCCCTATTACGGCTATGACCAACCAGTGATCGGATACTGCCAGGCTCACAAGCCTCTCCATGTAAATAAGGGATATGATACTATCTCCCGAGACCAGGCTGAAACCACCAACTTGGAGCTGAGTCGAGATCACAGCTTCATCGCTACCATTGCACGCTCTGCTGCACCAGCTATTTACATTGAGAGAATACCAAACTGATGGATCCCCTTCTGAATGAAAATGAAGAAGAATGTGTGGGAAGGCTCTTATTTTCCCCTCTGCAGGGAAAAACAGCCATTCGATTCAAGAGGTTGAAAAGCGCAATATGACATTTTGAAGCGTTCCGGTGGAAAAATGTTCTCAATCCAAAAACCACAGAAAGAGAACAAAATGGCAGATGTCTCGCAGGACACTGTGGAAATTCAATCTGGTGACCTGGCAGTACAGATTGGTGAATTCCAAAATGTCCTTTGGTTTTAAACTGTTGAACAAACTTCTCGATGTAAATAAACAAATAAAAAGATTGCTGAGTTCTTATATGAAAAAAGAAGAAGTTAGATTTCACTCTAGCAAGATAAAGGGATGGATTAAAAGTTGTGTTTGTATATTTGATTTTTCTACATTGCATGGTTCTGATGGAAAAGAACCACAGGTGACACTTTGGGGTGCAGGGGGAATGGGGAGGGAGGGTCTGCCAAATACAGAATGAAGTATTATTTCTTTATAATTGTTTATTAGTCTTAGAGGCTTCCTTTAACATTTCCCCTCTTTTCAAATTGGAACATACCAAATCAATTTTTTTCTCACTTCTTTGTTTCCTAAGAATGCAAGATCTATCTTATAAATTCCAATTCCAAATATGGTGTCAAAGGCATTTATTGAACCAAACGGACACTGATGATTCTGTAAAAGAAGCAAGATGCATAACTGACAAAACTTGGGGTGCATGTACATTTAAAACACATGCTGTACATTTTCGATGAGGAGGTAACTTTTCCTTGATTTTTTTTTCTTATCTTCATTGTGATTCATTGTTGACACTTCTGTTATGTTTGGGGCTCTTTAAAAGCGGGGGATGATTAATGATGCAATATGAGCTCACACTTGAACATGGAACTTCTAAATGTAAGAGAAAGGGAGGACTGTGGTTATAGAGATATGCATTACATACCCTGCCTGTTGAAAATTATTAAGACGGGCTGACAAAAAGGATGCTTCAGTGAAATTTGAAGGAAGAGGTGATTTAAAAGGGAAAAGTAAAGAAATCATGGAAGATTGTGTAACATTGTTTGATTTATTTTTAATTAATTATTCTGATCAGTTAGCTTTTGTGTAGTTTTTATCAATAAAAGAACAAAAACAATGGAGGAAAATAAACATATTATTTTGTGGTTGAGATGCCACACCTAAACTAATGATTGAATGTTTTCTTTAGCTGTTTTATATAGTAATACCTATAATTATTTAATTTACAAGAAACATGATATATATATATATATTTCATGTTTCTTGTAAATTAAATAATTATATATATATATATATATATATATATATATATATATATATATACAACACAGACAACGACCCAGGAGATTACAGCACCACACCCAGGACATCACAACAATAGAACTCAGAAGGTCATCACACAGCCCATTACCCAGGTCGTTACAACACAAAAGGCTGAGAGACACACAGCCAGCACCTCAGCCACACAGGGTCTCAGGAAAAAGCCATCCAATCTGCATACATCAACTCCATCAACCAATCAAGAAGTAACAACACAGCCAACTCTGGAGTTTAAAAGGAAAAAACAGCCACTATCACACACTTCTCCCAGAAGAATGAAGCTGAAGACACCAGCCTGAAGATGACGGATGAGATTTCGTCGAAGCGTTGCCAAGGTATTCTCAATCTTACAGGGACAAGACCGAATACACCAAGACCTACATATATATATATATATATATATATATATATATATATATATATATATATATATATATATATATATAATGGTTTCAAAATATGAAACCATAAAAAGTGAGTAATCTAAAAATAAAAACAAGAAGATTCATATGTGTCTCATTTGGACAACAAAATTCTCAGTCATCTCCATCCCAGTCAGGAGAGCTTTCAAATAATATAATAGAATATGGAGTGCTTGAATATTTGGTGGGAGCAATTCCAGAAGCAAGAGATCATCTTTATGAAGGCTTCATCATGGAATCCCTGAAGTTGGCATTTTTGGATATTTGGAACACTTAGTGAGCCCCTTTGACTAGACATCACTCAGGAAGCAGAGAAAACAACCTGAGGCATTAAGGGCCAAAGCTACATAAGATCCAAAAGCTGCCTGGAAGTTCTGTAATGATATTACATGGGAGAATGAAGCACTCCTATTGGTTTTCTATTATTCTATTATTCTGACACAGAACAATCAACCAATGGAACAGCTTGCCTTTGGAAGTTGTGGGAGCTTCATCACTTTGAGACTTTCAAGAAGAGATTGAACTGCCATTTCTCAGAAATGGTGTAGGGTCTCCTGCTTGGGCAGGGGGTTGGACTAGATGACCTACAAGGTCCCTCAAGCTACAAGATGCTAAGTTTCAAAATGGTCTTCAAGGGCAATCCCACGTAGTGTAAATTGCAGCAATCTAATTGAAAGGTGGCAAGAGCATGATTGACCAAGAAGTTCCTCTTCCAAAAAATGGCTGCAACTGGTTCCAAGATCTTACCGTTTGATGATCTTCTGTACTTGCTGTTCAAGTAGGAGCTCTGAGTGCAAGAGAATTATAGATTTCATCTTGGAAAGCACAAGCCAATCAAGGGTCAAAGATGGACTATCTCTGGAAAGGACCTATGAATCTGGGATTTAGTTCAAGCTTCCTTCTCCCTATTCAATCCTTAACAGCCTTCAGGATTTGAGTCAGGTCCTCCACTACATTTGGAAATATACTGAATATCACTAGCGTGTTGGCAGATGATGTGTCTTTGAATTTCCCATGTTAAACAGCAAGGGCAAGAATACTGTAACACCCTGTTATGAAGCTCCCAAGAGCCCAACCTCTCGCCTCCCACCATCACTGACTAAATCCAATTGCTAAGAAAGCGTAAAATAATATTTCTCACTCCCAACATAAGCGACCAGCCCACAAGGATTCCATGGTTCATGGCGCTGAAATTGCCAACAAATCAAACAAGTTCAGGTCCTACAGAGGCTTCAAGTTAGTCAATGAAGTTTTGATCTCACATCCTGAATCCTGATTAGAAAAGGTCCAGAAAATCTGTCGCATCCAGGATTTCCTGTAGCTGAAGTCCATCTTCCCAACAATCATCCCTTTTTTTTTAAAGGAAAAGTTGGAGATTAGATAAAAGCTGCATTAAACTTAAGTATATACTGACTCCACTGGAATGACTGATCACTGCCTAGATATATAGTCCACCACCTACCACCTTTCTATTTTTGTTTAAATTAAATATGCAATATGTATGTATGTGTGCACATTTGTGGGCTTGTGTGTGTGTGTGTGTGTGCTGATGTTACTATTTATTACTATTACTATATACATTAAAAAAACAACATGCAAACAATGAGTAACTTAGTCAAGTACCTTATATATTCTCTTATATGGAAATGATTCACTTAGAATCAGTTTCTAAACCCCATAGTTAATCAGTTCATTTAATCCATAGAATTAAAATTGCACTGGGTGGGTTTGGGTTAAAAATACATTTCATTTTACACTAGTCTGCTTTCACACAATCTCTTATACAACCACACAAATAAGAATTCCTATTCTCCAATTTTTAATGATTTTATCCAAGTTGCACCTTCAGAACATATACATGAACTAAGCATTTCCTCACCATTTTTTTTCAAAATTATGAAATGCATTTTTATTATTTAAGAAGTAAACCAGCCATACTATGCACAAACATCTTCATAAGTCCTCACAAAGGGCAAAAAACCAAGATGTGCAAATATTGGATATTTTAGGAGGGACCCTCTGTGTGTGTGTGTGTGTGTGTGTGTGTGTGTATTTAATTGCACATTGGCTATTGAAGTGGAATTAGGAAAAGGTGGCTCACAAAAGATTGGAATGCTAAAATTGCAGAAACTAATTTAAAATTGTACCTGCAGTTGACCTAAAGGAGTTCTATTCACAACTTAGAATTCTTTTCATTCTAGCAAGGCATTGAAGTGAAATAATTTCTGTCTATAGCACTTATGTTCTAAACGGATGTAATTATCTTTGGACCTATATTTCTAAGCAATCTCTACCTATATCCGTCTATGACAACTCTGGAATAAGTGGAAAGCTAGGTTTAGGACTAAATTGCACTAGGTGAATTTTTTTAAAAAAATAAAGTTTACAACAGAGAGGGGAATGTAACCTTGGGATGATGAGATAATTCTTTGGTTTTTTAAATAAATTTATCCAATTTGCACTTCAGAATTTATACAATGGAAATGACCTTCCTCACCAAAATTCTTACATTTTAAAATTTGGTAATGCATTTTTATTATTCACAAATTAACCCCAACCATATTATGTACAGAAATATTCATAATAGTAGAAAGTTTTTACAAAATGCATTATTGTAAGAAAGTGTGCATACCCCCCAAAAGGGTAAAAAGTCCATTTTTAAAAATTGATTTCAAAATTGGCTAAAATGTGTTTGTAATTAGGTAAAGGACAAATTGGTGGAACTCAGAATTCACAGGTGCACTTGTCCCTAATAAATTTTTTACACCTAACTAAAATACCAATGGAAAACTTTCCTTCCATGCAGGAAGCAGTTACCAAAAAAGATAATGTGCAGCTGAAAACATTTTTTTTTGTTTACATACAGGCCAATGTATAGCAACCTGAAATTATTGGGGAAGGGAGGAGTGAGATAAGTGATTCATGTGTTGCCCCAGCTAGTATAGCCTTAATAATATGTTTCATTAAAAAGGTTCAAGAAAAACAAAGAGCTGGTAATATTGAATAAAGTCTAGTGGCAGATGGACAAGAAAAAGACTTATTTTGGAGAATTTTAAAGGTCAGGGGGTTTATGAGTGCACTTTGACATTTTATAAGATGGATGATATCCCTTCATTCACTGCCTTTTTAGCCTAATCTTCAGCCAAAGGATTTCCAAGATTCACATGCAATGAATAAAAAAGAAACATATTTCCCTTTTGCAGACTTATAATCTAAAAGATAATAAATAGAAAAAAAATAAGATGGATGGGAAGAGGAGAACTTGAACATGAGTACAAGTTCTTAAATAATGATTTGTATTCAGTTCAAGGAAGAACAACCAATGGGAAATGATCTCTCAGCAAGTCTTCCTCACTGAAATCCCATATAGAAAATGGATTCTTGACATTTGACAATCAGTATCTGGAAAGTGTCATTTCACATAATATGTTTTGGGCTCTCTAACTGAAAAATCTCACAAAATGAAGAGCAGAACTACGATCGATACTTATGAAGCCAGAGTGGATCTTCAGAACACAACTGAAATCCATCACAGTTTTGAGCAGTGGCCACAGCAACTTCAGAGATCATCAATATAAAAACTTCCCCTCAAGCAATCAATTAAGACATGTAGGAAGAACAAGTAAACCTTTTTACAGTGGATAATTAACAGAATAGAAACGGGATGGAAGAGGAAATTCTATTTAATTGAAGCTTGCTCCATCCACTGATCATTAAAAATTGAAGATTTGATTTCTTTTATTGATGTTGATGTTATCTTCTTTTCCTCCCTAAGGACCTACAGTTTTACTGCAGAGAACACTCTGGAGTGACAATTGCCTTGTGGTGGTGGTGTGGCATTTCATCTCATTATAGTAAAGCACTTTTAAATGATTTAGATAACATCAATGCTTTAACATTCTGGGCTATTTCTTATGTGCTATATTTGTATAAACATGTTCTTTGTTAAAACAATTGTGAAGGAAGGAGGATGTTCTACTCTACTAGAACAAAGGGATACTTCACTTCCCAGCCTTACATTGAGCAGCCACTTGTCAAGTGCCAGGGATATCAGGAGATTCAGGCAGTTCAATGAATATAAAGATTTATTGCTAGCTTAAGCTGTCTACAAGAATCTGAACTACTAACAGTCAAGGGAAATAGTGGAAGTTAAGAACAAAAAGAATTCAAGATGGGCTGGACTTAGATATCTTGTGGGTGTGAATGGACTCATGACTGATGACCTGTTTGACCCCTCCCTCAGGCTCAGCCTGTTCATCTACAGCACTTCTACAAAGATTTAGACAAAGCATCCCGTCTAAATTCTACATAATCCTAATGAAGATGCTAAAAATCATCTTGCATTCAGTTCTGTTCCTGGTGATTTGATGGACGTGTCTACTATCTTCTGACAGCAGTATGGATGTGTCTTCTTTGGGACATGGTGTTTCTTTGTTTGTTTGACTCCCTCTCTAAAAATGCCTTTCCATGACAGTGCCAGTTAAGAACTTATAAGAGCCCTGGTGCCATAGTGGTTACAGTGCAATATCACAGGCAAACTTTGCTCATAGCCTGAAGTTTGATCCCAATGGGGGATCAAGGTTAACACAGGACTTCCATCTTTCCAACTAAAAGGAGAATACTGATAGTTGAGGGCTATATGCAAATAATGCTTCAGAGAAAACTGTCCAGAGAATGTTGTAAAACACTATCAAATGGTATCTAAGTCTAATTGCTATTGCTGTTCTGTGCATGCATTTTTATTTTCCTTGAATGTTCCTGGATATTCTTGATCAGGAAAAAATGGAGGTCATCAGAATGATGGATGCTATTCACAAACAAAATAAGCTGAAAGAAAGTATCCTTAAAAAATAAAACAGACATTTAATTTAGTTCTACTACTGAAATTATGCTCATATGTCCTACCCCTATCCCTCCCTCCATAAAAAGTCAAGAGGGGAAATAATGGAAAGTCAATGAAAATAGAAAACTGAAAAGGACAGGAAAAAATAAATTAAGAAAGCAATGAGAATGAAACAACTCAAGGGGGTATTAATGAAGCAGAATAACAAAGACATCTACACATGCACAAAGAAGTCTTCAGATAGTACATGGGATGTTTACAGAATTCAGTTTGACAAGGGATATATTAAAGGGTCCAATTGAAAAAGGCTGTGACACATAGTATTCCAGGTTTCTTTTTCTTATTGTGTTTAAAAGACAGTGAAAAGCACTTCCTTCTCCAGCTTCCAGCTACAGGTGAAACTCGAAAAATTAGAATACCGTGCAAAAGTTCATTTATTTCCGTAATGCAACTTAAAAAGTGAAACTAATATATGAGATAGACTCATTACATGCAAAGCAAGATAGTTCAAGCTGTGATTTGCCATAATTGTGATGATTATGGCTTACAGCTCATGAAAACCCCAAATCCACAATCTCAGAAAATTAGAATATTACATGCAATCAATAAAACAAGGATTGTACATAGAACAATATCGGACCTCTGAAAAGTATAGGCATGCATATCTACTCAGTACTTGGTTTGGGCCCCTTTTGCAGCAATTACTGCCTCAATGCGGCGTGGCATAGAAGCTATCAGCCTGTGGTGTTATGGAAGACCAGGATGCTTCAATAGTGGCCTTCAGCTCTTCTGCATTGTTCGGTCTCATGTCTCTCATCTTTCTCTTGCAAATGCCCCACAGATTCTCTATGGAGTTTGCTGGCCAATCAAGCACAGTAATCCCACGGTCATTGAACCAGATTTTGGTGCTTTTGACAGTCTGGGCAGGTGCCAAGTCCTGCTGGAAAATGAAGTCAGCATCCCCATAAAGCTCGTCTGCGGAAGGAAGCATGAAGTGCTCCAAAATCTCCTGGTAGACGGCTGCATTGACCCTGGACTTAATGAAGCACAGTGGACCAAAACCAGCGGATGACATGGCTCCCCAAATCAACACAGACTGTGGAAACTTCACACTGGACTTCAAGCATCTTGCAGTCTGTGCCTCTCCATTCTTCCTCCAGACTCTGGGTCCTTGGTTTCCAAATGAGATGCAAAAGTTGCTCTCATCAGAAAAGAGGACTTTGGACCACTGGGCAACAGACCAGGTCTGTTTTTTTTTAGCCCAGGTAAGACACTTCTGATGACATTTGAAGCCCATGTCCAGGATCCATCTGTGTGTGGTGGCTTTTGATGCACTGACTCCAGCCTCAGTCCACTCCTTGTGAAGGTCCCCAACACTTTTGAATGGCCTTTTCCTGACAATCCTCTCCAGGCTGTGATCATCCCTGCTGCTTGTGCACCTTTTTCTTCCACATTTTTCCCTTCCACATAACTTTCTATTAATATGCTTTGATACAGCACTTTGGGAACATCCAACTTCTTTTGCAATTACCTTTTGAGGCTTTCCCTCCTTGTGGGGGGTGTCAATGATGGTTTTCTGCACAACTGTCAGGTCAGCAGTCTTTCCCATGGTTGTGATTCCTACTGAACCAGACTGAGAGACCATTTAAAGGCTCAGGAACCCTTTGCAGGTCTTATGGCTTAATTAGCTAATTAGAGTGGGACACTTTGAACCTAGAATATTGCACCTTTTCACAATATTCTAATTTTCTGAGATTGTGGATTTGGGGTTTTCATGAGCTGTAAGCCATAATCATCACAATTATGTCAAATCATGGCTTGAGCTATCTTGTTTTGCATTTAATGAGTCTATCTCATATATTAGTTTCACATTTTAAGTTGCGTTATGGAAATAAATGAACTTTTGCATGGTATTCTAATTTTTCGAGTTTCACCTGTATGTAAGGGATTTGCATCCCCTTCAAATTCTGCAGGAAACAGTCCTCTAACCACCCTTCCAGCACAGCAGGTCATTATAAAGGTACAGAAGATAAGTATGTTCACCCTGCATTGTAACTTTTTTCTCCAAGCTTCTAAATATGAACACCTTAGTATACGTGAGCGCACAGAATATATGCATCACTCCATATTGGGAAATAATGAAACTATTCCTAACTGTAGTTAGGAAAAGATCTTGCAGGATTCACTAGTATTTTTTTTTACAATGTCTCTTATTTGAATGAACTGGAAGTTGATCTGGATCAAGCTGGTGACCTACTGAATCTTTCATCTAACTTCTGATACATTCGCATGACATTGTATGAGTTGTTTAGTCACTTGGTCAATGGTACTTTTCTTCTTTGGTAAGTTTTCTCCAGACCCAGCATTTGCAAATGCTGTGTGGACATCTAAACATTCAAGAATTAATGAACCTTCAGCAGAACAAAAACGGTCCTATCCATTTTAGAATCACTAGCCATTTTTCCACAGCCACTAGTCAGGGTTTTTCCCTCCAACAGTCAAAATCCATGTTGTCATTTTAGCTGCAAATAATTACTTCTATTTTCAAGCTTTTTCTTCACACCAGCCTCCTTATTCCTTGAAGGCTTTCCTCTTTGCCAACTTCATATTGGAGCATCTAAAAGACTACCTCTACCCAATTGTACCTACTGTTCCTCAGTGGTGGGATTCAATTTTTTACTACCTGTTCTGTGGGCATGGCTTGGTGGGCATGGCAGGGGAAGGATACTGCAAAATCCCCATTCCCTCCCTACCCCACTAACCTGCTTTCCATCTCCATTCTCCTGTGCAGGGCAACAAAAGAAGACCCAGCTGATCAGCTGGCACTCAGGAGGCAGACAATAGATGGGGGCAGGGCCAGTCAGAGGTGGTATTTGCCAGTTCTCTGAACTACTCAAAATTTACTGGTTCTCCAGAACTGATCAGAACCTGCTGAATACCACCTCTGCTGTTCCTGGATACTATTAGATCTGGTAAAAAAGGTGAGACCCAGGAGATGATCCTTTTCTGTTGTGGACCTGGTCTTTGGAACATCATCTTATTAGCAAGTATTGGCCTTTTTTTCACACCTCTAACATCAGACATGGAAGTTCAGTTGTAATATTGTATTTTTAACTGCCCAGAATTGTGATAATGAGAAAGACAATTAAAAAATAATATTTGCCAATCCTCCTTCTCACATGAACACTATGTCCTATGAGACCTTAAACTAACTTCTATTCTCACTTCTTTATTAGCACAATTAAGAATAGAGTTACTGTAGATTGTTCATTTGATTGTCACATGGATACGGGGATACATTAAGAACCAGCAAGATGCTTTAGCAAAAAAATTCTCATGAGACCTTTGCTATGAAACTCTTGGTACATTATTTCTGTTCTCCTCCTATAAAAAATTCCACCCTCTTTACAAGTGAGATCAGATGTTATAAATGTTGAAATGTTAACATCCTCTTGCTTTTCAAAATATCAAACTTCCAGCTTTAAAGTGCGAAAGGGGTCAATTTCCTGAGGGAGACTCGCTTGGATGTTCTGCTTCTCTGTGAAGCAGAGTGAATAAGTGAATAAGAACATTTACATGCCACATTTATTCAGAAGACTGAGGAAAGATGAGGCCATTGAATTATTTATTTCAAGGTTTCAAGTTGTGGAATCTACAATAACAATGGAATTGGCAAATGAAATATTCGTGTTCCACAAAATTTGCCCCCCCTCCACACACCCCAGTAATAATAGCTAGGCTGGAAACAGTTATAAAAGGTGAGTGGAAAACCTTCCATTTGTATTAGATGGTTGGACTAATTTGGACCATGGATGGTAGTTGATATCCTCCAAGTCACAGGAGCAAGAAACCAGATGCCAATTCTCCTTGCAATAAAACCAGCTTCCTCCATGATTTAATTGAGAATGTATGCATTATTGAAACCTGGATGGATGAGAAGTGGAGGGATCATGGAGAACTGTTAAGTTAATAACAATGTTGTGAAGTGAATCTTGCTTCCCCATTAACTTTGCTTGTCAGAAGATCACAAAAGGGGAATGCATGAGCCCAGGACACTGCAACTGTCATAAATATGAATCAGTTGCCAGCCAAGTGTCTGAATTTTGATCATATGGCCTCAGGGATGCTGCAATTGTGAAAAAAGGTGGTAAGTCAGTTTTTTTCAGTGCCATGGTAACTTTCAATGGTCAGTAAACTTACTGCTGTATGTTGAGGCTTATCTGGACTGTGCATACACAGTTGCCTGGGAAATAAAATGGATAAAGAGTTGCCTAGAGTGATACCAGCAAAAGAGAAGAGAATGTGTTCAGATACCAATAAGAATCCAGATTCAAATCTACTTTGTGATAAAGACGTAAAGTACAACTACAATTCTCCTCTTATTACATCTGCAGAATGTCAGCCAACTGCACTGTTTAAAATTTCCAGGCCCTTGTGTGCAAGGAAGGGCTAGAAAAGGCAATCAGTGTTCATTGTGATCACCTGGTCAAGAATTTCACAGCTGAAATTGCTCACATTCAGTTGGAAGCCAATCAGGCAAGAGCTAGGTAGATGACCAAGGCAATGGTGTAGTGTTTGTCAGGCAGGTTTTGAGCTTGTAGATTTGAGGAAAGGAACAAAAGTCTCCCGTAATTTTACTTTGCTACTTGTGGATTGGATACCTGCCTCACTGGACTTATAAAAAGGACTACTCCATGCTCTAGTCAACATTTATTTGAAGGATGGGGAGATGCCAGAGACTCTTAAAGGGATAATCACCTTCAAAAAGCCAGGCCTGGATTTAACAAAATTGGACAATATCCCTCTGGTCTCAAGTCTTTCTTTCTTTCTGAGGAAAGGTTACTGATAAAGTTGTGGAGCTACAGTTCCGAAGGGCTCTGGAAAGTATGGATTTTCTTATTACATTTGGAAATTAATTATGGAATTTATTTACTTGACTTTAATACCAATTTTTATTGTACATTTTATAAGCCACATAGAATCCACTAGGTTTCAGGCAGTAAATAAACCATGTCAACAAACCTGCCAATAAAAAATAAATATTATCCAAGTCAGCTGCAAAAGCCCTTAACTTTTAAGTTTCTTTTTTAATCTTTACTCCCACAATTCTGTTTGTCTTATATCTCTATTCAGTATTTCAAGAACCTAAACAAACAAGAGAAAGGACAATAGTCATCTCAGTTCCATTTGTAAAATAACAAAGAATGGGGGCTATCATCGATATCTACTGTAGACATTGTAAAATTCAAAATATGAGTAAAAAGCCTTTAGCAAGCTCCAGTTATATACAAACAGATATTTGAGCTAATGGTAATCTGTAATATTCTGGGTTCACACAATTCATTGTATCATAAACTCACAAATCAATCTCAGTATACATATCACGTTAAGATATACGTAGAAAACCAAGTTTAATTGTAACCAAGTTTAACATGTTGAACAATTGAGCTAAGTGAACACATCTACTAAACATTTACTTGACCTGCCATAGCATGTTATGTGAACAAAATTTATAAATATTTACTGTGTTAGGGGGGATGTGCTACTTAAGTGTTCCTGTCTTAGTGTGTTGATATTATTTACGTATATTCATTCAATGCTTATAGCATTATATGAGACATAAACTGCCAGTATATTTTTATTAAACATTTATGTGTCATGAAAACATTGGTTCAATGATTTAGAAAGTAGACCTGCTTGGTTATAAAATGATGGCAGCTCTTCATATAAATCCCTGGGTAAATATTTGCTGTACATCAATATTGCTGATATTAATTAATGTAAATTGTATCTATAAGTGCACATTGGATGATTTACAGTATAATTCCTAAGGATCTGACATATGATGCAAATTAATGCATATTTCTCATTAGTATTTCTAATATTTATTTTATACTATATCTAAACTTTTTGCATAAAGGCATGCAAAACTCTGAACCTAAAGAGACGCAAAATTTACCTTAACACTTGGTTATGTATAGTTTTAATGCAAAGAAGGACTAGGGGTGACATGATACCAGTGTTCCAATATCTATGGGACTGGCACAAAGAAAAGGGAGTCCACCTATTCTTCAAAGCACCTGAAGGCAGAACAAGAAGCAATGGATAGAAATTAATCAAGGAGAGAAGCAACCTAGAACTAAGAAGAATTTGCTGACACTTAGAGCAATCAATCAGTGGAACGACTTGCCTCCAGAAGTTGTGGGTGCTCTAACACTGGCAAGTTTTAAGAATAGACAATCATTTCTCTGAAATAGTATAAAGTTTCCTACCTGAGCAGGGAATTGGACTAGAAGACCTCCAAGGTCCCTTCCAACTCTATTATTATGTTCTGTTTATGCCCGACTCTATCTCAGATAAATATATTTCCATAATCTTGGACTTTCTGGACAATCTTCAGTTCACTATAGTGTCTGGTACCACACTTCATAAATTATAGCTGTGACTCCCAAACTATAATGGCTGAGTAGTTAGAATCCAAGGATCAATTTAGATTTGCTTCTTAGGGCCAGCTCTAAGGCCATTGTACTTGTTATCTCCAAGCCAATATGTCCACAAACAAGTCCTGAAGTTTGATTACTTTGCCACAAAAATTGTTCCTGAAATGGGAGAAGGTGTCATTTTACTTGTCTCAGGGAGCAGAATTTTGGATATCTGGTAACACTTTCAACTATTTAACTATTTCCCACCAATTTATACAGATAACAGATTAACAGAGTTGGAAGGGACCTTGTAGGTCATCTAATCCAA
Source organism: Naja naja (assembly GCA_009733165.1). Classification (NCBI taxonomy): domain Eukaryota; kingdom Metazoa; phylum Chordata; class Lepidosauria; order Squamata; family Elapidae; genus Naja; species Naja naja. Next base: position 10,372,067 of record CM019156.1, on the reverse strand, counting down.
TCCTCCATCCAAGCAGGAGACCCTACATCATTTCTGACACATGGCAGTCCAGTCTCTTCTTGAAAGCTTCCAGTAATGAAGTTCCCACAACTTCTGAAGGCAACTTCTGTTCCGTTGGTTGATTGCCCACACTGTCAGAAAATCTCTCCTTATTTCCTGATTGAACCTCTCCTTGTTCAGTTTCCATCCATTATTCCTTGTCTGGCCTTTGGGTGCTTTGGAAAATAGCTTGACCCCCTCCTCTCTGTGACAGCCCCTCAAATATTGGAAGACTGCGATCATATCTCCCCTGGTCCTTCTTTTCACTAGATTAGCCATGGCCAGTTCCTGCAAGTATTCATTGTATGTTTTAGCCTCCAGTCTAGTGATGGGATTCATTTTGTAAACTACTGGTTCTGTGGGCGTGGCTTGGTGGGCGTGGCAGGAGAAGGATACTGTAAAATCTCCAGTCAGAGGTAGCATTTACTGATTCTTTGAACTACACAAAATTTCCTCTACCAGTTCTCCAGAACTGGTCAGAACCTGCTGAATCCCACCTCTGCTCCAGTCCCTAATCATCTTGGTTGCTCTTCTCTGCATTCTTTCTAGAGTCACTCTCAATATCTTTTTTACAGTATGGTGATCAAAACTGGATGCAGTATTCTAGGTGTTATCTTACTAAGGCTTTATAGAGTGGTATCAGTACCTCAGGATCTTGATTGTATCCCTCTGTTAATGAAATTTAGGATTGCATTGGCATATTTGGCTGCCACCACACATTGTTGGCTCATATTTAATTGGTTGTCCACTAAGACTCCAATATCCTTGAGTGGTCTTGTGTTCCATTTCATCTGAAATTAATTCCAGAATTGATAGCATTGGAAACAATTTTTGAAGTCTCCACTTAGTTCACAATTCTCTTATCAGCTCTGCATCATGTTCCTTTAGTTAATACTTTGTTAGATTTATAAATCAACTTTCTTCAAATAGTTTAAGACATGCACCCCCTTGTCTATTTTTTTAACCTCACATAAGAGATGGAGAGTGACACATACCTTAGCTGAGATATACTAAGTTTTCCTTCAAAATAAGAAAGGAATTAAATACAAATCAAAATATACACTCTAAATGAAATGTCTGCCTCCAATATAATCTTGATTTCCAAGAATGCCTCTTGACTCCAAACATCTGACAAAGGATGTATGTATGTGCAAAAGAGCCTTGGTGGCTCAGGCTGTTAATTGCCTGCACTTAAGTTCCAGCTGCCTACAACTGCTGTAGGCTCGAATCCCACCAGGCTCAAGGTTGACTCAGCCTTCCATCCTCTCAGGGTAGGTAAATTGAGGACCCAAGATTGTTGGGGGCAATTAGCTGACTTTGTAAAAATGCCGCTTAGTAATAAGCAGGCATATACAATGGAATGAAGGCTATTGCTGAGCACACTGGGTTGCATCCCAAAAATTGTAAGCCGCCCTGAGTCTCCGGAGAAGGGCAGCATATAAATGTAATTAAAAAAAAACATACATCACTGTCCTTTGCTGTGAATGATACAAAATCAAGTCAGCAATTAAGAAAATGTAAAATTGCTCAGTACTTGCAAAGTAATCAAGTATTTTCCCTCAAGCTTCAGCTGGGATCAACAGCAGGAAAGGAACAGTTCCATAATTGTGTTGCTTCCACACAGTAAAAGACTTTGATGTCTATAGAGGAAGAAGAACCTACCAACAAGGTTTTCTGCTTCAAAAGATCAGTGTAGCCAAGCCTACTTATCTTTAAGAAGCAAGTTGGTTGTTTTTTTTGTTTTTTTTAAAATTACATTTATATGCTGCCCTTCTCCGAAGACTCAGGGCGGCTTACAATTTTGGGGATACAACCCAGTGTGCTCAGCAATAGCCTTCATTCCATTGTATATGCCTGCTTATTACTAAGCGGCATTTTTACAAAGTCAGCTAATTGCCCCCAACAATCTTGGGTCCTCAATTTACCTACCCGAGAGGATGGAAGGCTGAATCAACCTTGAGCCTGGTGGGATTCGAGCCTGCAGCAGTTGTAGGCAGCTGGAACTTAAGTGCAGGCAATTAACAGCCTGAGCCAAGGAGATCAGATTCCTTCTGAGCACCTTGTCAACAGTCTGGGCTGGTTGTTCAGGGAAGGAATGTTTTGCCTAAATCAAAGGTTTTTTTCTTCTTTAGTTTATGTACTTTTACTGTCAGGTATGACTGGAATGCAGCTGGTAGAGTTTCCCCTCTTTATTTCATTAAGAACAATCAGTTGGTCTTTTAGTCTCCATCTCCTAGTAAAATCCCAGACTAAAAAAACTTGCTTTGGCTTTTTGTGGCAATAATTCAAGGTCCAAATAAATATGGGTTTCTCATGGCCCCTAACTCAATTTGTAGATGCTTATATTTCACCAAAATATGCCAGTTGAGTATGATTAGAAGGTAGATTTCTGAGCAGAACTTCTCTGAAAGGTTTCAAAAAATGGGATGGACATTACATGTTGTAAGGTATGTTCCCTGAGATAGCTAAGAGAGAAATACTAAGTGACAAGGTCTAATTGGAACAAGTGGTCTAGCTGACAGAACACTGAAACTACATCCTGAGAGCTACAGAGGTTAATAAGCTTTGTTTGGTTAAATTATTTTTTCATACAAAGAATTCATCCTTGGATATCCTTATTGGCTTCTTTCAAGAGGCAATGGTATAAAATTGAGATTGATCATGGTAGTATGAGTGAGATCTTTGATCCTGCTGGCAAAATCTATTAACAATGCTGCTTCTAGAAGCCTAGGATGATACATTCCAAACATATCAAACAACCCTAAGAAATTATCCTGCAAGTTGGAAATATTAAACAGGTCATTGGCATTTTCTACTGGCTTTTTATTCATTTATAGCATCCTGTTAGCTGCCCAAATACAAGAGAAATGAGACTGACACTAACATTTTGATGGATAGGTCAAAATAGCAGTGCATTTTAATGATGCAGAAAAATGTGCCCAGTATTGCCATTATTGATAGGCTCACTGTACAGCCTTTCATTAGCTGTTTTTCATACAGAGAAGACATACTTCTTTCTCTGACTTTCATCAAGAGGCAAGAGTGAACGCTGGATATTATTCTCTAGTTCTCTTGATTGGATGTTCATGGATAATCCTGCCATCAAGGTGTCCATTGTATATCAGTAAAGGTAATTAAACAGCTGAAGCTACTAAGGTAATCCTTGGTGTACAACCACAATTGGCTAAGCAAGATGGTTGCTAAATGAGTCATGCCCAATATTATGACCTGTTTTGCCCTGGTGGTTAAGTGGATTACTGCCAGCCAATTGCATGGTTGTTAAGCAAATCTGGCTTCCACCGTTGACTTTGTTGGTTGGAAGTCAGATGAGAAGATTGCAAATGATGTCATATGAGCCCAGGAGGCTGCAACTGATCACATGAATGTGGGGATGCTGCAATGGTCATCAGTGTAAAGTCTATCAATTGATTTTTTTTCAGTGCCATTGTAACAGCAAATGGTTGCTTAAAATGAATGTGTAAGGTCCTGCTTCACCAGCCATCTCAAGAAAGCAGAACTCTTGAAACAAACATCATTTCAAAAGGAACCTTTATTGGAAGGCAGTGATAACAGAGAGAGTATAGGCAGAATCTGAACTTCGCGTGCTGGAGCATTAAGTTAAACCACTCCTTTCAAGGCACCTCCCAATGTCCAGTTCATCTTTGAGCCAATCCCAAGGTGTAAAGATGTTGTAAGAACTTCAGGTTGAGAAGGTGATAACAGACAGTTCCCAGGCATCAGGATCTCGCTTCTCCGGTGGTGAGACAAAACAGGTGGCCCAAGGCACATTCTTTTCCCCTCCCATTTTCCCAAAAGGTACATCAAAACAGAAACAAAGAATAAAGGAAAATCCCTTGCAAAAGCATCCCCAAGCCTTCCCCCTCCCACCAGAATGGCAGTGTCCTGATAGAGGTCTATGGGACCTGACATAATGTTTTTATGAACTACATATTGCACTAATTTAATATCTCTATTTGAGACTTTGAGCCTAAATACCTGAAGAACTTCACTCATTCTGAGTATTCAGTCAGGTAGGCTAATGGCTAACTGAATATTAGGTGGTTTTGTATGTTTGGTTATCAATAAATGTGGAGTATGGAAATATTGCATGCAGCTATATTATTTTGTGATACTCAACAAAACTTTCATGATTGCACTAGAATGAGTCAGTTTTCTTTTTCCCTGGAAAGATTGTGATTTTCTTTTGGCAGCTATGTAGCAATTCAATCTCTCTGTATTAGAACATATCCAAAAAGCTTATTTTCTCATTCTTGTTGTTTAAAGACCGATTTTTTATGGTTCCCAAGCAGGCAATTTCTTTATATTGTGAAACTTCAGAATATTACAGTTAATCAGCAGCTCACATGATAATGTTTTTTTTTTTAAAAAAATCCCAAGATCTGGCAAAGATTGTAGGGAAAGGAAGAAAATGAGTGTTTGATAAAGATATTTTATGGTTCAGCAATACATTTTTAGTGCTACCCCAACATTTTCTTCAGGAATGTTATAATCATTATTGTTCAGTTTTATGGATAAGAAAACATTCCCTTTCACAGGATAAAAGGGGAGAGAATTATCAAAGGAGAATAATAGGGTTGCATTTACTTTGATTATGAGAAGCTTGAGGATGGATGAGTGAACAATAAGTCATTGAATAGTAATTTGTTCACTAATTGCAGTTTCTCAGTCCAATCATGCTTTAACTAAATACAGAAAGAAACTAACATGAAGGAATTCCTCTCATGCTGTTTTTTTAGAACATGAAATATAGGCATTCAGGAAAGGCTGCTTATTGCTGGAAATAATTTCTATTAGTGCTCTAGCAAAATCTCTTCTAGCGGATTCCCTTTCACAAAACGACTTCATAAATTTGCTGACATATTTACTACCATTTCATCTAGCACTCTGTATTCCTTTTTCCTTTTCCTGGTTTGATGGATGCCCTTTTCAAATTTGGTAAGAAAAGTGAAGGGGAACCAGAGTATTCTGGGAAAGACAGATGATACTGTAAATTGTTTGCCACATGCTATCATCATTGGCATATAACCTGGTGGGCATTAATAAGTGATCTAGGACAATCTTTGGCCCTCAGCCTATTATATTTAGGATGTTCAATGCATCATAACTGCAATGGGCTATGCCAAAGGTAAGTATAAATTTTATTTAATACTCAATGATAAGTTATTGTTTTTTTTAGTTCTGCTAAGAATTCAGCAAAAATAGAGGGAGTTGCTTGTTTAAATGAATATTTTTTGAGAAGAACTACCTTTAGAGTCTATGGAGAAAGGACATGTGATGGGGTCAAAAGAAGGAAGGGACATGTAAAACTCATCCCAGAAGAACACTGATAAGATCAATGCCTTCCTTTCTATGTTGTTTTCTAAAAATACATCCACAACTCAAAATCTCCTGAAAATGAGTTTTCAGAATACTTAGTTGCATTAAATAATGATAGGGTTGTGGGGGAGGAATCATAAATCAGAACTTCAAGCAGTCTTCTATATGATGCCACAGATAATATCACAGACTTGATGTTTTATTCCAGTTCAGAGATTCATGTTCAGATTCAAGTGCTCAGCATTAAAAGTTATCACCTGCTCTAATATTTTCATCCCTGTGCATTCAGTCTTCTGCAGCAAAGTGACACAATGAAATCTTAAGTGTCAGTCAATATTCTGTCCCCAAGGTTTATATTTATTAGAGTGCTGGTAAAGGCATATCAGAGAGTTGGTAACAGGATCAAATCTTCAACTATTTAGCCTACTGATAGACAATGTTTTGGTCCACAAGACCTGAAATGGCTACACCAGCAATCACAAAGTGGTATGTATCTAAGAATGAAGGCAAATATACATGTCCCAGGATAGTGTTGCAGGAGCCAATCTTGGTTGGTCACTGGGACCAGATGTTTACTCTTCCAAGCTTTCAGACTCCTGCTGGGGCCCATCTGGGAACTTCTCTCTATTTATGTGATGCCTTCCTATTTGTTGATTGGTATGTTGATGGCCAGTGATTGGCTGTTGTTTCCTTATGCTGCTGTGTTGTTTCCTTGTATGACTTGGCAGCACAAGGAAACAACAGCCTCTGGGTCCACATTTTACTGATCTCTGAAGGATGGAAGGCTGAGTCAACCTTGATCTGGACAGGATCGAACTCCTGGCAGTGAGCAGAGTCAGCCTGCAAGACTGCATTGTAACCACTATGCCAAGGCAGTGGTTAGAATGCAGTATTTCTTTTTCTCCTACTTATGAGTCTTAAAATGCATACGGTTGACCACAAAAATGGAGCTTGGTGGGTAGGATCTGCCTGGCCTGGTTCAGTAGGTTATTCCTCTTCTGAAATCTCCCATTACAATTTCTATATTTTACTATTGAGCAAAAAACTCCTGCTTTGTCAGTTCAGACCTTGGTAAGAGAAAGAATTAATACTTAAGTGGAAATTATCTTGAGAGCCCAGCTAATGTGAATTTAAAACTTGAGATTTTCCTTTGTTGTAGTGTATGACAGATAGTCAGCAATATTAATAACACCCAAGAAAGCCTCATATCACTGAAGATAATAAGGTAGTCAAGGTAGAGAGAGCATATATTCATTTCCATATGCGATAGAGACTACCCTGTAAATCACAGATGGAAGGGAGCTTTGTTCATTGACTAAACTTTTTTTATAATTACAGTGAATTTTATTACCATTGCATTATTTTCTGCTATTCTCACATTATCTCAGCCTCTGAGCTATTTCAAGGCCATGGGGAAGTGGATAAAGATTGTCTGTATGCATGTTTATGCTAGTATTTGGTAATCACAGCAATCCTTCCATCTTCTTTTGCCTTTTTTCAACTGTTTAATATGTCCCTGCTTCTGTTTTTAACTTTGTTTTTACCTATGTCTATAGGGCTGTGTGGTTTTTATTTCTAAATCACCCAGAGTCATTGAGTGAGATGGGTGGTATCTAAATTTGATAAATACATAAAGTTCTGTGTGCACATTTATTCCATTAACAATGGCACCTTATGCATTCAGAAGCAGGTCTCATTGAATTCAAGATAAGTCAGACTAGAATCCCACTGCCAGTTACCTTCCCTGAACTTTAACTGAGATGTATTGTTGCAGGAAGCACAGCAGTAAATGAACCATTCACCCATCCAAATCAGCAGGCTTAATATGCCTAGCTAGCAAAATTATTAGCTACATGAAATATGAGATCCTATAAGTGCCTTCTTCAATCCTGTATTAAACACACAGTTTTTAAAATTACAATTTATTGTCCTGGCATGCCATTTGAAACCTGCCACCTGAGACAGCTGTTTCACTGTGCCTAATGATTGGGTTGGTCCTGTCTTAGCTTAAGGCTGCATGAAGGCTTTGTGTATACAGCCTTTGAGGTAAAAAAGGGTTTAATCTAATTTCAAATGACATCATAGGCAAGGTGTATTTTTACATGTCCTGGTTTTCCCAACTGATCACTCAAGTAGCCTGGTGAATTGTAAATTCATATTGTGGAGTCCTCGTGTCCTTTGAGCATGGTTGCTTTCTTTGCAGTTGTTTCATTACCCAACTAAGTAATATCTTCAGCACTAGAAGGAAGTGTAACTTGCTCCCTGTTTATATTTAAGTGGCTTGCCTTGTCAGAGTTGATCTGAATGTTTTTCTTCTTGGTGGTAGTTGCTTGATTAGGCTATTGTTTACTATATGATTGTTTGTCTGAGTTGGTAGTTCCTTGATTGGGGTATTGTTTATTGCCTTGATTATTGGTCTGGTATTAATCCTGGTGGGAATCTCTGCTTTTATCTTGGTGTTGATTGCTGGAATGATTTATTTTGGACTTTTGTTTCTTTTATTTTTTGATTGTCTCTTTTGAATGGTATGTAAATGTTTATCTCTATGTGCCTATTGATGGCTAATTTGTCTGAGTGCCAGGCTTCCAGGAATTCCCTAGCATTTTTCAGAGTTAGCTTGATCTAGGACGATCACAGTTTCCCAGCTGAAACTATATTTAAGCCTGCCCATGTGTTTTGCAATTAAGAGCTTTCATTCTGAATTCTGACTATTAATTCATATTTTCTAAGTGCATCGTTTCTGAAGGATATATGTTATTTTTATACTGCCTCCACATTGTGTTTGCTTATATTTCTTTTTTAAACCATATTTATGATTGGAGAAGCATAGTGAAGACTCAGATAACTGAAACACCTTGGAACAAAGACACCCACACACATCACATCAACAGCACAGACTATATTCCCTAATACTCTTTCTTCTCCCTTTTATATTCTTGTCTATTTAGAGTCATGTTTGGCGTGATAAGTAGCTATATAAATTTGATTAATAAATTAATATGACTTATTTCAACACCTGCACCCAGCAATATCATCTTTCTGAACCATCATTTTGATAGTAGCTGGCAATATATAAGTACAACCAAACCTTGCAATCTCAAGTAATATGTTCAAATAAAATGTAATAAAGGAACTAATAAAAAAAGCTCATGCCTGACCCGGAAAAAAAGAGAAAACATGGGGGGTATGAATAGGGAGGTTGAACAATTATTTATCAGTCACTAATGAACATTCTCAGCAGCTTTACAGGAAAAGCAATAATTTATTTATTTGATATGCATCGATATAGATGTTTTATAAAGGAAGGCAAAAGACAAAGTATAAAGACATCAAAAACAAAAGCATTAGAACTTAAAATATCCCAATTAAGCAACAATAAAAATATAGGGAGTGGAAGCCAAATCCAACTGTTTATGCCTACAGTATATTGTAGATGCAGATCCAGCTATCTTTCCCTCTAGCTAACAATGAAGTTGAAAAACCCATTAGTGCTCTAGAGTAATAAAGAAAACATTTGTGATGTTGTCATGGGTAAACAATTCACCCCTTCTAAGCATACTGTTTGGACATATTATTAATGTAACATGCTTGATTTCCAAAGTGCATGAAAAATGCAAAACATTTATTAACAGGGCATGAAATAATAACATGCAAAGCTTCCAAACAAAAAAGGTTTATCTCATTCCATTAACGCAGACTCTGTTATAACAATAAATAAAGTCTGCTATTTCGATGAAAAAGAAAAAATCATGCTAATGCTTGTACTTCTTTCACATCTGAGAATATTGTTTAAAAATCAGCCTATATTTTGAATGTTCATTCCTACTTCCTAGATAAATGAAAAGACCCATTTTCCTCAGGTTTGTAATCTGTGTCTTTACAAAGAAAGAAGAGGATTAGTTATTCTGTGGGATAAAGTTTCAGAAATCTATTTATGCAAAAAACTAAGGTGAATAAACATGTATAAGGCATAGTGAGGGAACTGGTTGTGTGCAATTAGTCCTATCCCTAATAGTTTACATTCAGCTGCCTGGCCCATGAATGATGAAGAACTGAACATAGTAAACTTTTGAACAAGTTTAACTGCTATTGTAATAACTGGATTTATATGTTTATATGTGAATCTCTCCTCCTGAGGCTGGGCCCTGGTGGTCAGTTGGGTCTGTTGCTCACGTACCTTTCACCCAGCTGCGTGACAATGGCCCTGCCTGAGCTACTTGACGTCCTTTCGGGGTTGGCGGTGGAGTTCCCCAGACTTCTTGTCTTGGGGGATTTCAACTTGCCTTCTCTCAGTGGGGCGTCAAGGATGGAACAGGTGTTCATGGCTTCCATGACATCTATGGACCTGACCCAAATAATTCAGGGTCCGACCCATGGAGGAGGGCACACGCTCAACCTGGTTTTTGCCTCCGGACAGTGGTGTAATAATATAGGTGTGGGATCACCAACTATTCAACCCCTGTCATGGACTGATCATTATCTCCTCTGACTGGTCTTCCATTATGCCGCCCCTCGTCGCTGTGACGCGGAACCGATCAGGTGGTTCTGCCCCAGGCACCTGATGGACTCGGACGAGTTTCAGATGGTGCTTGGGTTATTTCCTGCCTCCCTTGCCCACAGCTCGGTCAAGGCCCTGGTGGATGCCTGGAAAAGGGCTGCCTCAGAGGTCCATTTGTGGCCTCTCACCCGCTGCAGATCCCAGTTGGCTCCCTGGTTTTCCGCAGAGCTCCGAGAGATGAAGTGGCGAAGGAGGGGCCTAGAGAGCAGTTGGAGGTCCAGTTGGTCTGAATCTGACCAAGTGCAGTTAAGATCCTTCACGAGATCTTATCTTGTGGCAATGAGAGCGGCGAGGTATGCTTCTCCTCTCTCATTGCATCTGCAGATAATCACCCAGCTGCCCTGTTTGGGGTCGCCCATTCCCTGCTTAGTCAGGGAGCGAGAGAGGACCCTTTGCAGGGGCGGGCTGAGGAGTTTAGTCAGCATCTGCTGGATAAGATCACTCAGATCCGCACCGGCTTGGACTCCAACTGGCTAGAGTCTGACGACAGAGGAATGGTGGATCTTGTGGATGTTATCTGGGAAGAGTTTGAACCTGTGACTCCAGAGGAAGTGGACAGGATTATGTGGAGGCTGAGTTCCACCACGTGTTTATTGGACCCATGTCCCTCCTGGCTGTTTTTTGCCGCCCGGGAGGTCATACATGGCTGGCTCCAGGCAGTGGTCAATGCTTCGTTGAGGGAGGGCTCCTTCCCTGCCACCTTGAAGAATGCAGTGGTGAGGCCCCTCCTTAAGAAGCCTGCCTTGGACCCAGCCATTTTGAACAACTTTCATCCTGTCTCCAACCTTTGCTTTCTTGTGAAGGTTGTTGAGAGCATGGTGGCTAGTCAGCTTCCGGGGTTCCTGGCTGAAGCTGATTATCTAGATCCATACCAATCGGGTTTCAGGTCCGGGTATAGCATGGAGATGGCATTGGTCGCACTGGTGGATGATCTCTGGAGGGCTCGGGACAGGGTTATTCCTCTGTCCTGGTCCTATTAGATCTCTCAGCGGCTTTTGATACCATCGACCATGGTATCTTACTGCGTCGGCTCGGGGGGTTGGGAGTGGGAGGCACCGTTTTGCAGTGATCCTCCTCCTTCCTCTCAGGTTGGTCGCAGTCAGTGTTGGTAGGAGGACAGAGGTCGACCCCAAAGCCCCTCTCATGCAGGGTTCCACAGGGGTCGGTCCTCTCTCCCCTCCTGTTCAACATCTATATGAAGCCGCTGGGTGAGGTCATTTGCGGTTTTGGGGTGAGGTATCACCAGTATGCTGATGATACCCAGCTTTTTATCTCCACCCCAAATCAAATCAGTGATGCCCTCGATGTGATGCCCTGGTGCCTGGAAGTGGTGTGGATCTGGATGGGGAGGAACAGGCTTCAGCTCAACCCTGCCAAGACCGAATGGCTGTACATATGGCATCTCGGGTTTACCAGGATGTGCCGTCATTAGTTATGGGGGGGAGAGGTGTTGCCCCCTGTAGATAGGGGGCGCAGCTTGGGTGTCCTTGTGGATGCACAGCTCAGTTTGGAGGAGCAGGTAGGAGCCGTGACCAGGGGGGCATTTGGCCAGGTTCGCCTGGTGTGCCAGCTGCGCCCCTTTCTGGACCGAGATTTATTTTTATTTATTTATTTATATTTGAACTTGTATGCCGCCCCATCTCCGAAGACTCGGGGCGGCTCACAACTAAAAAACACAGAACAATAAATATTTAAAAAGACATTAAACCAGACAAGCCCAAATATAAAACACAACAATAAAATACATTAAAAACCCATCCCGCCCCCCAAGGAAGGATCACAGCCCGGGTTGGTCAAACAACCAGGTCTTTAATTCGTGGCAGAAGGTGCGGAGATCAGGGGCCAGTCGGAGCTCCAGAGGCAGTTGATTCCAGAGGTCAGGGGCCGCAACAGAGAAGGCTCGTCGTCAGGGAAGAGATGCATTACATATGGTCACTCATGCACTCATTACCTCCCGGGTTGACTACTGCAATGCTCTCTACATGGAGCTGCCCTTGCGGACCACTTGGAGGCTTCAACTGGTGCAAAATGCGGCCGCGCGGGTTGTGATGGGAGTATCCCAATACTCCCATGTTACACCCCTCCTGTGTGAGCTGCATTGGTTGCCAGTTGCCCTCCGGGTGAGATTCAAGGTGCTGGTATTGAACTATAAAGCCCTACATAGCTTAGGTCCGGGGTATCTGCGGGAGCATCTCCTGCCAGCAACGCCTGCCCATCGCCTTGTGCGTTCCCAAGACAGGGCCTCCTTGGGGTGCCATCGGCTAGACGGTGTTGGCTGGCAACCCCCGGGGCAGGGCCTACTCTGTGGGAATGCCCACACTGTGAAATCAGTTATCTCTGGAGCTTTGGTTGGCCTCTGACCTCTGTTCCTTCTGCTGCGACCTAAAGATGTGGCCGGCCTGGATTGAGGGATAAGTTTTATGGGTTTTATGGGTTTTATTGGAAGTTTCTGAGATTTTAGATATTGTTTGGGTTTTTATTTAATATCCTTTAGTACTTTTAAATTTTATATTTTGTGTTTTTAGTGCTGTGAGCTGCCCTGAGTCCTTTGAGAGATAGGGCAGCATACAAATCCAAACAATAAATAAATAAACTAAGTCATAGTAGAGTTTGCTGTTCAATTCCAACCATCTGTGGTTTTTGTAACTATTAGTGCATAAACTGCATTGGTTGCCAGTCTGCTTCCAGATGTAATTCAAAGTGTTGGTGATCACCCAGTGGGACCACTTCATCCCACTGGGATTAGCCTCTACTGCCAGAAAAGGCATGCTGTGGGTTCCATCTTGAAAAGTAATATAAAAATAAGCTGAAGTGGGATATACTGAGGGCAAATAGAATACAGTTTCCAGTTTTCTTTACAATAGGCATATCATATCTGTCATCTAGAGGTTTCTAGATGTTTGCAGCTCAGATTAGTATGTCTAGCTTAAGACAGGGATCCCTTTTCTGAGTAGGAAAGACACTTTTTCCCCATGTATCTGACATTCTCTAAACCATCCTTTCTCAAACCTTTTACCCAAGAGGAACTCTTGAAATAGAGTTCAACTGCTACAAAATAGTCACATGTAATTCACTTTGAGTGCAATCCATGTTTTATTGTGTTTACAACCACAACTTGTGCTGGAGGCTGGGAGCACATGCTATTGTGAGCTGTAGCATTGCATGGCCCATGAAATTCCTAAAACCCCTAATGACCTCTTGTAAGGTCTTTTTTTAATGAATTCATATGAATTATATATTTGGGAGAGAGAGAGAGAGAGAGAGAGAGAGAGAGAGAGAGAGAGAAATGCTTTACAGTCCACTCTAAGCAGTTTACAGAGTCAGCCTCTTGCCCCCAACAATCTGGGTCCTCATTTTACCCACCTTGGAAGGATGGAAGGCTGAGTAAACCTTGAGCCTGGTGAGATTCAAACTGTCAAATTGCAGTCAGCCGCAGTCAGCAGAAGTAGCTTGCAGTACTGCATTCTAACCCCTTGCCACCAAGGTGATGAGAGAGAGAGGGGGAGGCAGGCAGGCAGGCAGGCATTATGACTTGATGGTAATGTTAGCATATTTGTGGAAGCAACCGCCACATGTATTTCACTATACTATCAAAATTAGTTCGACCTACAGTTTACTGAATTGTGTCCTGATTTCCCAGTAAGACACACATTTTTCTACCATTTACTACACCCCCACTCCACATTTAATCTCAGTAGAAATGTTTGGAAAGAGCTTTGTACAAAATAAAATGACACCTGCTGCAGAAATACCAGGCTAATTGAGTTAATGGGGCCTCCAAGAATGCCTAGCAGGGGACAAAGAAGCTGCAGTTTATGGTGTGACTGTTTTCCAATTGTGTAATAAGTGGGATTGTTAAAGCTGTCAATTAACTCATTCCACAAGGTGAGTGAATTTCATTGTATTCAAGAGAATGGCTGTAGTGGAAGGAAATGCAAAAAAGCACTTCTAAAGGAAACTGCTATATAAGTAAGAAGTTTGCAGGAAAAGTAGGTTAAACTAAACTGCCAAATTAGATAGTTGGTTTTCTCCTTTAATTCCTGTAGTGGCAAGGCAATGGTCTTATGATTCACTATGGAAGATGAAGTCATATATAGTATGGAGAATTATAGAATCATAGGGCTGAGAGTAACTTGGAGGTCTTTTAGTCCAGTGGGCGCCAACCAGTGGGCCGTGGCCCACTGGTGGTCCGTGGGAAAATTTTGGTGGGCCGCAGAGAAATGTCATCCCCAGAGCACCCCCAAAGCAATTAATCAAGGCTGTGCAGGAACACAAGGCTGCACCACCCATATGGCCCGCGGAAACCTTCCCCACCCACTCATTCCCTACCTGGCAAACTTGTCTACTAAATTGCTATTTTTCCTTCTTTTTTTTCCACCATCAGCTGTTCTGCTGTGCCAGGAGATTTAGATTAGTTAGGAAGCAGGAAATGGTTGGATTTCTTGCTTTCTAGCTAGTCTTTAGATCTTCAACTCTGCTTTTAAGCACAGCCAACCTCCCTTAGTACTGAAGGTTCTATTATTCAGTGCAGACTCACGGCAAGCAAATTTTATGTGACAGACTGAGCTAGCCGATGGCAGATAGATAGATCTCTGAATGAATCTGTGATTCTGTGAGAACCTCAATCTGCTTGCCTGCTTTGCCTGATTTTGGGTAAAGTTGCTCTTTTTATTTAAAAAATCAATATTTACATACATGATGTGTTGTGAGTTAATTTTGTGAGTTTGCTTGCTAGCAATTTTTTTTAATAAACTTTATTAACACACATCATAATGACAACAACAAAAAACATACTTTAAAAAAAACTATTGAAAAGAAAAAAACAATCATCCATATTTTGTATTCAAGCAAAAGGTCCTAATACATATTTAAATCCAAATCTAGCCGACTTTCTCATCATAAAAAGAAACAGGTAAAGAGCAAGAATACAGAAAGACCCACCATGGTACAATATAAAATATAAAATATACATCCTATTTCTGTTATTGACTATTCATCCGAGTGTTTCCCAAGTCTATATCTTATCTAAACACCTCCTCCTATTAAACACTTAGAATTCCTATAATTATTATTTATAAAACTATTATTTACATATATAATGCAAAATTAGTATTTGTCGAAACTTAAAATTGTTTTATATATCAACAAAGAGAAAAAGAAAGTATATTTGTAGCACGATATAATCTGTCTCTTTTAGTCTGTTGTGTTAGCTGGTTTTGTGTTTCCTTTTGTTCTGCCCAATTATACCATTTACTCCAAATCCTCTAAAAATCTGAATCTTCTTTCCCGTTGATTTGTAATGTAATCCTCTCCAACTGGACAGTCATATGTTTTAGATATAACTACCAATATCAGGGGCACTTCTGCCATCTTCCAATAATAGGTGTAGGTTTGTCTCCTGCCACGATGCCAAGCAAAGGTTTGTGATCTGTAACAATGGTGAATGACCTGCCATACAGATATTCATGAAATTTCTTAACAGCTGCTACAACTGCTAAAGCCTCCTTGTCCAATTGGCTGTAGTTTCTGCTTTTTGGACAGCGTGCGAGAGTAGAATGCAATTGGGGCTTCCCCACATTGGGAAGCCTATGGCTCAAAACCCCTCACATCCAGCAAAGGGTTTCCAGTTGGGAATATTTCTTATCAGACGTGATTAGTCTCTTAATACTGTTAAATGCTGACTGTTCCTTCCGCCCCAGATCCAAGCAGCCTTCTTATCAAGTAACGATGTAAGGGTTCAGCAATAGATGCTTTGTGAGGTAGAAACATGTGATAAAAGTTAATAAGGCCAAGAAGGCTTGCAGATCTGACTTGCACGAGGTTTAGGGGCTTCCTTGATCGCTTTAACCTTGGCATCAGTGGGGTGGATGCCCTGTTTATCAATCATGTACCCCAGGAATTCAACTCTGTCTGTTTTGAGAGTGCATTTGTCTTCCTTGACTTTCAAACCTGCTTTTCTGAATCTGGTAAGGACTTCTCTGAGTCTCTCTTGAAGCTGAGTGTCATTTTCAGCAGAGATTAACACATCATCAAAATAAGGCACTACCCCAGGCAGTCCTTGCAACATTCTTTCCATAAGACTTTGAAAAATGCCAGGTGCCACGCTTACTCCAAATTGTAGTCTTTTACATTTGAAGGCACCTCTATGAGTCACAATTGTTTGTGCCTCTGCAGTGGCATCATCAACTGTTAATTGTTGATATGCCTGAGCTAAGTCCAGTTTAGCAAATACTGTACCCCTGCCAAGGGAATGGAGCAGATGATGCACAACAGGTACAGGGTATGCGCTCTGCTGCAGCGCATGGTTAAGTGCCTTGTAGTCACCACAGATTCTCACTGACCCATCAGCCTTGACTGGTGTGACTATGGGTGTTTCATCTGGAGTGGTCAGTAGGTTCCAAAACCCCTTGGCGATGAGCTTATCTAATTGTGCATCAATTTTTCCTTTAAAGCAAATGGAACCCTCCTGGGCTTTAAACGAATGGGGGCACCTTGGGGTCTAAACTGAAATCAATAGGGGTCCCCATATACTTGCCCAGTCCTTCGCTGAAGACCTCTGGAAACTCAGACTTCAAGGACTCTTCCCAGTCAGAACTGCTCACGTGATGGATGCCAGTCACCTCGATGCCAAGTGGCTTGAACCACTCAAGTCCCAGCAAACTTGGGCGATCCTTGTCCACGATGGTCAGTGGCAAACGTTTGGTGGGCCTTTAAACTGCACGTTGAATTCCCTCGCTCCAACTACTGGAATCTTGTTCCCTTGGTAGTCTTTGAGGGTCAGTGCTTGCTTCTGGAAATGTTTTTTCTGAATTCTTGGAAAGAGTCTGTGTATAGTGTCCCATGACACCATAGATAAATAAGAGCCTGAGTCCACTTCCATGTGGCACGGTCTCCCTTCAATAAACACCTTCACATGTACTTTTCTGCTATTTAAATGTGAAGACTGACCAATGGATATTGTTTGGTGAGTTTCACTCTTGCCATTTGCTTTTGGATTTCGCCCCATTTTTCCAATTAAATTGTTGGGCTTAAAATCTTCCTCAGGAAATTTCTTCCT
Source organism: Naja naja (assembly GCA_009733165.1). NCBI lineage: Eukaryota > Metazoa > Chordata > Lepidosauria > Squamata > Elapidae > Naja > Naja naja. The sequence goes on along the minus strand of CM019156.1, from coordinate 10,355,076 downwards.
GAATGGTGGAGTTCTGGATGATTTGCAGACTCTGGCTATATGGCCCGTTTCTCACAACGTAGGCAAATGGAGTCAAAGAACTTGCATTCAGTGCGGGGGTGGCCCCCCACAGCCTCTGCAAACGAATCCTTGCCTGTTTTTCTCAGAGTCTTTTCTTTTCTTCTCCATTCTGAGCTTAAAAATCCCCTCTTCTTCCTCACTGCTATCCGAATCAGAGTCTATTTGTTTGCAATGAGTTGTTGAGGATTTTCCCCATCAGAATGGCTTGAGGCCTGGCTCGAGGCCTTGTTAATCTTTTTCATGGCCGCAGCTGAGGACTTGGTGGCTTCTGCTGAAACAGCCTCTTCAATAGCCTCTTTAAGCGTGATTTTTGGTTTCATTAACAGTTTGCTTTGTAAGATCTTATCTTTAAGGCCCAAAACAAACCGATCAGCATGGCCTCTTCTACGTTGGTAAAGTCACAAGCACCCCAATGTCCCTTAAGCTTGCCACGAAGTCATTAACACTCGCTATCCCCTTGATCCCGACGGTAAAATTCGTGTCTCTTAATGAGGCACGCATACTGTGGGCGTAATGGGCTCTTAAAGTCTTTCTAATTCGGGCCATTCTATTACCTTCAATTCTGCTGCTCCCAACGCCTCGCCATTTTGAAGACTGCCGGACGCAGTGTGTGAGAAAGACCGCCCTCTTCCGTCTCTCGGGGATGCCGGCGAGATCGTTCCCTTCAGGAACATGTGGAACCGGTCTGCATACGATTCCCAGTCTTCCGTCGCCGGATCGAACGGTGCTGGGGGGTGTTCAGCGCAGCCATCTCGCTCAGTTGCTTGTTCGTCGTGTCGTCTTCTCTTCAGGGAAATCCCACCTTCGTGCCAGTGTTAAGTTTGCATGAAGAGTCAGACGCGAGGAATTCCAGCAAAAGACTTTATTAATGACAACAGCTCGAATGGACCCGTCGGGTAAGGCTACGGCTGCTTCTTATAGCCGGCAGCCGTAGCTGCTAGCCAATGGGAGTGCAGGGTTTCTTCCCGCACTATTTAAACCAATACCATTTGACATTTTACAAGACCAATTCAAATAAACCAATAACATTTAAACCTACATACATAACACTGTCAAATTGCAGTCAGCCGCAGTCAGCAGAAGTAGCTTGCAGTACTGCATTCTAACCCCTGTGCCACCAAGGTGATGAGAGAGAGAGGGGTGGGAGGCAGGCAGGCAGGCAGGCATTATGACTTGATGGTAATGTTAGCATATTTGTGGAAGCAACCGCCACATGTATTTCACTATACTATCAAAATTAGTTCGACCTACAGTTTACTGAATTGTGTCCTGATTTCCCAGTAAGACACACATTTTTCTACCATTTACTACACCCCCACTCCACATTTAATCTCAGTAGAAATGTTTGGAAAGAGCTTTGTACAAAATAAAATGACACCTGCTGCAGAAATACCAGGCTAATTGAGTTAATGGGGCCTCCAAGAATGCCTAGCAGGGGACAAAGAAGCTGCAGTTTATGGTGTGACTGTTTTCCAATTGTGTAATAAGTGGGATTGTTAAAGCTGTCAATTAACTCATTCCACAAGGTGAGTGAATTTCATTGTATTCAAGAGAATGGCTGTAGTGGAAGGGAAATGCAAAAAAAAGCACTTCTAAAGGAAACTGCTATATAAGTAAGAAGTTTGCAGGAAAAGTAGGTTAAACTAAACTGCCAAATTAGATAGTTGGTTTTCTCCTTTAATTCCTGTAGTGGCAAGGCAATGGTCTTATGATTCACTATGGAAGATGAAGTCATATATAGTATGGAGAATTATAGAATCATAGGGCTGAGAGTAACTTGGAGGTCTTTTAGTCCAGTGGGCGCCAACCAGTGGGCCGTGGCCCACTGGTGGTCCGTGGGAAAATTTTGGTGGGCCGCAGAGAAATGTCATCCCCAGAGCACCCCCCCCAAAGCAATTAATCAAGGCTGTGCAGGAACACAAGGCTGCACCACCCATATGGCCCGCGGAAACCTTCCCCACCCACTCATTCCCTACCTGGCAAACTTGTCTACTAAATTGCTATTTTTCCTTCTTTTTTTCCCGACCATCAGCTGTTCTGCTGTGCCAGGAGATTTAGATTAGTTAGGAAGCAGGAAATGGTTGGATTTCTTGCTTTCTAGCTAGTCTTTAGATCTTCAACTCTGCTTTTAAGCACAGCCGAACCTCCCTTAGTACTGAAGGTTCTATTATTCAGTGCAGACTCACGGCAAGCAAATTTTATGTGACAGACTGAGCTAGCCGATGGCAGATAGATAGATCTCTGAATGAATCTGTGATTCTGTGAGAACCTCAATCTGCTTGCCTGCTTTGCCTGATTTTGGGTAAAAGTTGCTCTTTTTTATTTAAAAAAATCAATATTTACATACATGATGTGTTGTGAGTTAATTTTGTGAGTTTGCTTGCTAGCAATTTTTTTTAATAAACTTTATTAACACACATCATAATGACAACAACAAAAAACATACTTTAAAAAAAACTATTGAAAAAGAAAAAAAACAATCATCCATATTTTGTATTCGAAGCAAAAAGGTCCTAATACATATTTAAATCCAAATCTAGCCGACTTTCTCATCATAAAAAAGAAACAGGTAAAGAGCAAGAATACAGAAAGACCCACCATGGTACAATATAAAATATAAAATATACATCCTATTTCTGTTATTGACTATTCATCCGAGTGTTTCCCGAAGTCTATATCTTATCTAAACACCTCCTCCTATTAAACACTTAGAATTCCTATAATTATTATTTATAAAACTATTAATTTACATATATAATGCAAAATTAGTATTTGTCGAAACTTAAAATTGTTTTATATATCAACAAAGAGAAAAAAGAAAGTATATTTGTAGCACGATATAATCTGTCTCTTTTAGTCTGTTGTGTTAGCTGGTTTTGTGTTTCCCTTTTTGTTCTGCCCAATTATACCATTTACTCCAAATCCTCTAAAAATCTGAATCTTCTTTCCCGTTGATTTGTAATGTAATCCTCTCCAACTGGGCACAGTCATATGTTTTAGATATAACTACCAATATCAGGGGCACTTCTGCCATCTTCCAATATTGGGCCAATGCAATTCTTGCCACTGTTAATAGATGTATTATCAAATATCTCACATTGGAAACCCTTCCCTCTCAGACCTAGTAGGAACAATTCCGGTTTCAACTCCAGTTCACATTTGGTAATCTCTTCGATCCATTTTTTTGATTTTTAACCAGTAATTCTTTATTTTTGGGCAACCCCACCATACATGGAAGTACGTACCTATCTTCTCTTTACATTTCCAGCACTTGTGGTTAGCCGTTGGGAATAGTTTCGCTACTCTAGAAGGCTGCTTGCTAGCAAATTTTATGAGTTTGTTTGCAACCAAATTTTATGTGACAGACAGAGCTAGCCGATGGCAGATAGATAGATCTCTGAATGAATCTGTGATTCTGTGAGCAACTCAATCTGCCTGCCTGCTTTGCCTGATTTTGGGTAAAAGTTGCTCTTTTTTAATAAAAAAATTCAATATTTATATAAATATTAATAATATTTACATACAAGCCATGCCCAGCCAGTCACATGACCACCAACCCACACCCACAAATTAGGCCACACCCACAGAATCAGTCCCTGGGATTTAAAATTATGAGTTTGGTGGTCGCTGAAGTCCAAAAGGTTGGCGACCCCTGTTTTAGTCCAACCTCCTGTCCAAGACAAAAGTCCTTATACCATTCCAGATAAATGGTTGTCCAAACTTTTCTTGAAAACCTCCAGCAATGGGGCACCCACAATGTGTTCTATTGACTAATTATTTTCACTGTCAGGAAATTTCTCCTTAGTTCTAGGTTGAATCTTCTTCTGATGGGCTTCCACCGATAGCTTCTTGTCCTTTCCTCAGGTGCTATGGAGAGGCTGTTGCTGGATAGGTCTATTCAAATTTCATTAATTTAACTGTGTTTCTGTTTGTTGATCTAGAATCCAAATGAGTCACTCTTTCTTTTTTGCTCCCATGTTGAAAATATTGAAGATGGTTTCTGTATATGAACCTGTCTCCAGAGGTTATGGGTGCTCCAATACTGGAGGCTTTTAAGAAAAGATTGGACAACCATTTCATCTGAAATGGTTTCCAAGTCTGAGCAAGGAAATTAGAAGATCCCCAACCTCCCAACTCTGTTATTCAGTTTCCTCAGGATTTTACAGCATAATCTAGATTTTTTTTCAATCCTGTATGAAATAATTCATACTTTTGAACTTCTCTCTTGTGTTTTGATCTCATTTCCTGTATCCAATCACAGGTGTTGGTCTTTTTTCCCCACCCAATCCATTTGCTCTTAAACTTATTTTGCAATTTAGTCCTCATCCATTCTTACTCTATCAAATCATCTCAATATATTTATTTCCTTCTGATCACTGACTTTTGTGTTTTTCTCTATTCAAATAGCACCCATCCACTCTTGGCCCTCTACTTGTTTTATAATGACACCACAGCAAGCTATTTCTATAGCAGTCTAGTTATTTTTATATGACTTCTTTTAGCATATTCATTTCTCATTTCCATATAACAAATGAGTGAGAGCAATTTGGATGTTATTGTTGTTGTTTTTTTGGCTTCTTTCAATATTTTTTCCTGACAACTGACTACATCCTGAAGTAAAGATTAACATTTCTTCAGGTAGTTCCTATTTTTTAAAATACTTTCTCCTAAGATATGCAAATTCAGCCATTTCCTGTTTTCTTTCTTGTTAAAAAGTTGTCATTGCTTTTTCCAATTTACCTGCCATATATAACTGTTACTTTTTTAAACATTAATTTCAGATCTGCACTCTTCACAGCATCCTACAATCTATCTAATGTTTGCTGCAAATCCATTTGAGTACTCAACCAAATAAGTGGTGGAAGCAAGGAGGTTTTTCTAAGACAGAATATGGTACAGCACAGTGATTATTGTTGGTATAACTAGTTGTAGTTCTATCTCTTTATTGCTGGTGAGCAAATCATTTCAAATCTGAATAGGATTGGACTCAATTAAATTCCAAATCAGATAACCCCCCTTTTGGCACTGGCTGTGTCAACTATTTTATGTTCAAAATGCAGTTTGTTTTGTACTTGGAGGACATTTAAACATTTTGCATCTAAATATTTTGCACAATCCTATTCCTGCCTTTAATATACTTACTTTTTTGCTGTTTGCATTAAATTGCTTAGTAGGATGAGAAATAACATGATGGGTATGTACATAGGAGTGCATAAGTGCCAATTCTCAAGCTTCAACCTTTTTCCTAGCATCAAATTTAAACAAGATAGCAGTGAAGATGGTAGCTAATTATTATTGATAGAACATGTGCATATCAATGGATAGTCTTGAAAAATGCAGCACAGAGCTTGTTATTCTACACATTACAGCTGCTGAACAGCTGTTGGTAATGTTCTAAAAAACACCTGATTAAGAAAAAAAAAGATGCAAGACTTGTTTGTTGGGTGAATTGAGGCCACAGTTGTATTTATTGTAAAATCAGAAGAGACCCATTATCCCAAAGGTGTTTTTTCAAAAAAAACAACCAGATTTTGTTTGTCCTAAAAGACATTTTGCTTCTTATTCAACAAGTTCTGTCAGAACTGAGGAAGCTTCTTGGATGAGAAGCAAAAAGTCTTCAAGGAAAAACAAAGTCCAGTTGCCTTTTGAAAAAGCACCTTTGGTACAGCCATGACCTAAATGCCTGAGAACCTCCATGGACAAGAGAGTCATTTCTGTATAAAGTAAGAATGAGACTTAACCACCACAGCTTCACTACTTGGAAATAAGGGGTAAGAGATAGCCCCCAATTAAACAGAAACTGTTATGCTCTGCACTGGACAGATGGGTTCAAAGAAAAGAGATGAGATGTCAGAGAACTGGTTTCATTCCTGCTCCAATGTAGAAATGTCCTTTGCAGGAGTAAGGCTTTTTACACAGTCTCTCTCTGGCTTCTCATCAATATGGTCACACTGCCATAGCATGAACAAAACATTGGGAGGTGGATGGGTAGGTTGAATTCTCCCTACATACGCATAAGATTCCATCTGGTGTATTTGCCTTGGTGTGGCCATCCATAATTTGTCTTGGCAGAAAATCAACAAGGTTTGTTCCTTTGTGAGTCACAACAAGCTAATCCTGCCAGAAAGCTAAACCTTCTATACTGTATAAGCTGTTAGTAGGATCATGTAGCATCCCTCTGGAAGAAAATAATTACGCATTCACTGTCCAGAAACTTTGGACCATATGTCAATGATGTCCAGAATGAGGTGGATATGATTGCGTATGTATAAAATGCCACAGAGTTTTGTTTTTCTTGTTCCAGGAATTCTCCAGGTCTACCTTGCCAGGAATCCAATGCATATGTTTGCATTTCCAAGCATTGGTAATGCTGAGAATTTAGTTATTCAGCTTTCATTTCCAAGAATTTAATATATAGTATGCCAATATATAAAAGAAGAAAAAGGTTTCTCTATCTAGTTGTGGCTGATTCTAGGGCATGGTGCTCATCTCCATTTCTTGGCTGAGGGAGCCAGAGTTGTCCGATGATATTTTCCATAGTCATGTAATCAGCATGGCTAAACTCCAGAACCACACAGAATGCTGTTACCTTCCCACTGAAGTAGTACCTATTTCTCTACCTACATCTGCATGCTTTCAAACTGCTAGGTGGGCAGGAGCTGGGGCAATAAAGGGTACTCACTCCATTGTGTGCTGCTTGGGTCTCGAATCTGGAGTTGACAGTGGTTAACCACTGAGCCATCACACCCCCTCATACCAATATAGGCACCACTTTTTTCTAAGGTAAGAAGTACATTTTGTTTTCCTCTGGAACATTTGCACTGTCACTGACCTGCTTCTAGTTGGAATACATTTGCTACAGACTAGTCACAAAATTAGGACTGAAATTAATCTACCCAAAAACCATAAAAGGAATAAATAAATCATTCCCCTTCTGAACTGTGCACATTTGATGATTGTTTCATAGGTTCACCCAAATTGCAAGGCATTTTCAAGATGCAGCTCTTATTTCTACCTTTCTCTACAGCAGAACTGGACAAATCATACTTCAATGGCTGCACAAGAATCCTGAACCTTTTTTATGGCCTTTGATAACTCTCAGACTCAAATTCAGAAACAAAATGTTGAAGAACAGTGGCATTTTTCCAATGAAAATGTTGAATGTATGCATTAAAATCCTGTTAGACACTGTACATCAAATAACTTTGTTTAACTCTCCCAAATCTGATATCAGTGACAGCATTGGGTCACCATAACACCCTTTCTGGATGCAATCTACAATTAAAAATTATAGCATAAACTAGCAGTCATAGTCTCAGTGCCTATTGGCCCACTGGGTACCATACCAAAAAACCTTGGACACCACTTAGAAAATCTATGCATTGACAAAATTTCTATTTGTCGATTACAAAAGGTTACACAGCTTGGATTCACACATATACCACCCCAATATATTATGACATCTTAGGTTCTTGGGAGGATCTTAATGCACATGAAAGCCAACAGCAGTTAAAGAACCGGCAGCTGTGATTTCACATTGCTGTGTGAAATTTGATAGATGGACAAAAATGCCAAATCAAATCTAAATAGCTGGGTGATTGTGCAACAAACCATAATAATAACAACATGGAACACCTTATATCCTGCAAGGATACCTTTAACACAAACATCAACATCTACCTATCCCAGGCACTTGAAATTGACTTGATAGATGGGCAAAAATGCAACATTCAATCTAAACATCTAGCTGACTGTGTGACCAACCATAATACAAAATATTCTTCTGCTTCTATTCTAAATTATGTCTGAAGGAAAACTGATTCAGACTTTAGTGTCTACAGGGCTAAATCTTTAAAATTTAAACGTTAACCATCAACTATTTCTACGGGCTCAATTCATATGGTATGCTTAACCATCAAAACTCTAAATGATTTAGCTCATTGTACATTTGCTAGGTCTTTAACTGACATGGGCACCTGCAGGATAGACATGTCATATAGATCATACTGTTAGGCAAAGTGTGTGATATATTTCTGACATTATGTCTTTTACTACATGCATTTTTAACTAACCTTGTTAAATTTGTCATATAAACGTATCAACCATATGTACTGTATATCAAACAAAGAATCTATGAATAATGGTCATAAAAAATGTTTTTCTATGAATTCTAGTTCCACCTTAAATATGAAAGCCTTCTGGGTGACTTTGGGCCAGTCTCTCTCTCTCTCAGCCAACTTACCTCACAGAACTATTGTTGTGGGGAAAATAGGAGTACACCCGAGCTACAGATATTCACCCCTATTACAAAAGAAGGAATATTTGGTGTGTTCATCACATTGAGTTGTTCATAAAAATAAAGGCTTTTAAAAAAAGTCTAAAATAACCAATATATCACTTGTGTGGTTTGGCTGAACAGTCAATGAAGAGATCCACTGTAGTCAACAAATGAAAACATAATAGAATCACCATGTTGATAAATATTTACAAGTCAAGGATGAACAGTGTGAAGGGGTCAGATTTTCCAATTGCTTCACATGATGTAGGATATTTTAGGGGAAGAGAAATATTTGCATTTTAAGCATGTTTCCACTGATGCCATAGCAAAATTCCCTTGAATACAAATAACAGCTTAACTGTTGTGGAAAAGAGACAAGTATGCTTTATAATCCCATGGCAGTTGCAGTTGCTAAATACATAAAAGCAACTGTATGAAATGCTTCACAACGTTAACATATGATTTAGTCTGGCATTCAGGCACCATATCATACTCAGCAGCAATGAATAATTGTCTTCCAGTATGTTAGCCATGTCTTCTTATATTTAGCCATGTCTTCTTATAATTCTCATATTCTTCAAACTTGTATATTATTGCAGAAGTGTAAAAGCTGCTGATACACATTTTCCTTCTCAAGATTTTTGAGTTGTATGTAAACTGCCCAGAGTCACTTAGGTGACACGAGCAGTTTTATTTATTGATAACTAAATAAAAACATTTCCCTTGGATCATGCAAGCAGATGGAAATTTTCACCATATTTTTTCTTTGAAGAAAAAGAATTTTGATGTATGGTGGTAGCAATCTGAAAAGGAATGATTGAGAAAAATGCACGTATGTACTTAATATGTCTCATTATACTGGATCTTATATTGTAGATTTCAGAGCATAAATGCAAATGCTTCTGTTTTACGCTTTTTGTGGCACCTATGTTTTATTTCATTGTTCCCTTTTGCTACAATTCAAGTGAAGGGTTTCTTCTGAGATAATTTATGGAAACTTTGATCGGGACCCTTGCATCTTAGTGCTTAGCATGATGTGTTTCATGCAAGTAATTTAGGAACAGTATATCCTATTTTACTTCCAGTTTTCTTACACAGCCTAAAACTCTCTTCATTTATTAGTTCCACACTTTTATTGCTAAGCCCCCAATATATAGATAGTGCATCTCTGACCCCCTTCTTAGCCATTAGCAAATGCACTCATAACAGAACTATTGATCACATTCCCAGGCATTTATGGTGTGATTAATGAAATATGCAAAAGGAACAAAATTGTACTCAGAATTGATTTCTGGAGTTTCTTAATGATGTGTTGTTCAAATAGGAATGATTCATTTATTTGCCTTTCTCCCAAGTCCACCCCCACCCCCCAACTATTTTAAAAAATCTGTAAGAACTTGCATTCAATAGCACTGGGTATTTGCCTTAGAGTCTCAAAGTACTTTGACCATCATGAGATTTCATTTATTTTGAAACCTACTAGTTGAGAAAAAAATGAGGGGATTTTAAATGAAGTGTGTTCACTGCCTATAGACTACATCTGAGATTCTCTGGAGTGGGTTGATTTGTTCACTGGAAGGAGATAAGTTATATCACTGTAAAAGTTCTAGTGCAGACAAATCAACACTCAGCCAGAATGTAAATCTGAAATAAACAAGTTTTTCACAAAATGCATATCCATTCCATAGAATATGAACTGGAGTGGCTCTGAATTAAATGGAGAAGAGGTTGCTAGGTATCCTCCACAGGGCTAACATAAAGAAAATAAGAAAACCCTGCAAGCAGAGAAAATGTCTGGTTTAAATCATCCAGTGAGAGCCAGATTGGGTAGTGGTTAAAGCATCAGGCTAAAAACCAGGAGACTGTGAATTCTAGTCCTGCCTGAGGCTGGGTGACCTTGGGCTGGTCACTGTCTTTCAGCCCCAGGAAAAAAAAAGTGAATAACTTGTGAAATCTTGCCAAGAAAACTGCAGGTTATCATTAGGAGTCAAAAAGTGACTGAAAGAGACAAATATCTTCTAGTAAGATGCAATAAGATGAAACTTTTGGAACTTTTTGTGGAAATGTATTATTTACTTTTCCTAAAAGGCAGTAGAATAAAACAATTATAACAGAACTACAGTACTTCTAAAACAAAGAGACTGATTAATTTATTTCTTAATTTATTTTTATTTTTTAAAAATTTACTGATTATCCATTAAACACACATATATTTTCAGGGAAATAAAATAATGATTTCAATATTTTACAAATGAAACAGTTTCAAAATGATCTCATTTGTAAACCTATTTCCCAAGGAAATGGGTTTTAAATATCACTAGTAAAATAACCCCAAATTTACCAGGGTAAATTTTATGGGTACATTATAGGTATATATTCAATAGACCAGCGGTCGCCAACCGGTGGGCCGTGGCCCAGTGGTGGGCCGTGAGATAATTTTGGTGGGCTGCAGAGAAATGTCACCCCCAGAACACCCCCCAAAGCAATTAATCCAGGCTGTGCAGAAACACAAAGCTGCGCCACCCACATGGCCCGTGGGAACCCTCCCCCCCACTCACTCCTTATCCGGCAAACTTGCCCACTAAATTGCTACTTTTTCTTTTTCTGACCATCAGGTGTTTTGCTGTGCCGGGAGATTTAGATTAGTTAGGAAACAGAAATGGTTGGATTTCTTGCTTTCTAGCTAGTCTTTAGATCTTTGGCTCTGCTTTTAAGCACAGCCGAACCTCCCTTAGAACTGAAGTTTCAGTTATTCAGTGCAGACTCATGGCAAGCAAATTTGAGAGACTGAGCTAGCTGATGGAAGATAGATGGATCACCGAATGATTCCATGAGCAACTCAATCTGCCTGCCTGCTTTGTCTGATTTTCGGTAAAAGTCACTCTTTTTAATAAAAAAATCAATATTTACATACATGGTGTGTTGTGAGTTAATTTTGTGAGTTTGCTTGCTAGCAAATTTTATGAGTTTGTTTGCAACCAAATTTTATGTGACAGACAGAGCTAGCCAATGGCAGACAGATAGATCTCTGAATGAATCTGTGATTCTGTGAGCAACTCAATCTGCCTGCCTGCCTTGCCTGATTTTGGGTAAAAGTTGCTCTTTTTAAATAAAAAATTCAATATTTATATAAATATTTATAATATTTACATACAAGCCATGCCCAGCCAGTCACATGACCACCAAGCCACACCCATAAATTAGGCCATGCCCACAGAACCAGTTAGTGGTCCCTGGGATTTAAAACTATGAGTTTGGTGGTCCCTGAGGTCCAAAAGGTTGGCGATCCCTGCAATAGACAAAGCATGAAGTTGTCTTCATCTAGATCCTAAAGTAAATAAATGGGAATAGGAAATCTTAAAATTGTAAAATATGACAAAAAGGGGCAAACATCTACAATTTTTACAGTGCTGGATCTAAGTTCTGATCCCAGGTCTTATATCAGCCTAGAGCCATCAGATTCAAATTCATAGGTTGAATTGATATATCGCACTAAACCATGTTTTATTTCAACCACACTTTGTTTCTATGTGTGTGTAAAAGCTACAAGTAGTGCAAAGAGCCATGGAAAGATACATGCTCAGCATCACAAGACAAGAATAAAAAACCTGCAAATGGATAAGAGAACAAATGAAAGTGTACAATATCATCAAGAGAGTAAAAGGATTAAAATGGAAATGGGCTAGTCACATAGGAAGAACTGGTGGCAGGTGGACCAAGGTAGTCATAAAATGTATCCCATTTGATAAAAAGTTTCTACGAAAGAGACCTAAAACAAGATGGATCAATGACATCAACAAATATTGTGGGTCCAACTGGCAAAAGAAAGCTCAGGATCAGCTGTTGGTTGGAAACATGCAGAAGAGGCCTTCATCCTACAGTGGTCTGTATCCTACATCCTACAGACAATGGCTAGAATATTGGTGTGCGTCGATGTATATGTATATGCATGCTGCTAAGCCCCTAAACATGTTTTAGTAACCCAGTGACCAGGTTTGGAAAGTACAACTAGCTATAACCAAGCAACATGTATTATGACTTAGGAAGATGCAGAAACCTACCCAGGAAAAATGAGAAGGAAGGAAAATATGGGAAGTGAAACTTCTCCATCAATTTTTAAAAAAAAACACATGATTTTCTCCCCAACTTTAACATTGTCTTATTCATTCATAAGATAATCATTATCAAATTATATAGGTTCACATGATAGCTTAGTGGATAGAGAGCTAGTTTGGTCTCATGGCTGAGACATGCCTAGGGTTTGGCTGCATTTCCTCCAGTTGAAGTTTCAGCTCCAGTCCATAAACAAACTGCCTAAGGAAAATGGCAGATAAACCAGAGCAGATTAGTATATCTCATTTTCTTGTGAAATCCCCCTCATCCTAATTTTACCTTTCCCAACTCATCAATGTTGAAGCTATCACTTTCTCTACCTTTACTAATAGAAAAAGACAGGATTTACTTGAAGCCAACTTTCCAAGGCAGCACCAGCTGCAAACCAATTTTCTTTCCAAGAGGAACTAACAAAAAAGAGGTCATTGCTTTACCAGAAGATACCAACAGTATTAGTTTCAAGTCTTGTGATTTTCCACTTAAATAGAATACTTGTTTGAAGACCTGTATAGATTTTTTTTCCTTTTTGTCAGGAAGAAAGGTAGGAAAAAAACCACTCAGAGGACAGGAGGAGAAATAGATTTAAATTAAGAAAAAATTGATTTAAGATAAAGGTTTGGGAAACAACTAGGCAGACCTAAATTATACTTTACATAAATAATCCATTGTTAGAAAGCTTCAAGTAATAAATACCTTCCTGGTTCCCACTTGGGAGGTTGAAAATGAAGTCAGAAAGATTTTTGCAACTAATTTGCCATACTTCAGATTTGAGTATGGATGTTTCACTATTTGTTCCAATAATATTTTAAATATGAAGACCAATGTTTAGAACATCCCAGATCTAAATTACTTCAACTTCATGAAATTGAGTTTTCCTGTATTTGGAAAAGGCCAGTTTTAGAAGTTAAAGAAGAAGACCTGAAGCCAGTTTCCTTCCTCCAAGGGTTGAGCTTCAGCTCCCTTGTTGGAAGAGAAAAGAACCAAAGCCTTTAAGATGCTGTTGTCACATTACCCCATTGACCCATTCTTAACAAGTCAGGAAAGATAGCTTGCCATTTCCTCCCTTTATTCACTTTGGCAATGCTAATCTTGATCCTTCCGTTATTCTGTCCTTTTTGCCTGGAATTGCCCTCAATCCAACAGCTTACAAATGTCTTTCAAAAAAATCTGACAAAGCTTTCATCCATGTGGACAGTTATTTCTTACACTGCCTTAAGCCCATCCTCCTCTGTAATTCAGAATAACATGGAGCTTTTATCAAACCTTATAATCTTCTCCATTTTGTTCCTGAAGAGTCCACTCTTGGGCTTTTGGGCAATTCTGTTCATCCCAGAAGGTTTGTAGCAGAGCTCCTTAGGATCAGTTTTAAGCATTACTATAGAAAGGTTCATTTCAACTTTATCATGTTGTTGGCAGGGTCCATTTCTAAAAATCTATCAGTGACTACCTATGGAAAGCAAATGGTCTTAAACACATTTAACTTACTATTGAACATTTCTTAATGTTCTGAAATAATAATAATTGGTTCTGAGATTGAAGAAGTGGCTTCTTTAGAAATCTCCCAAGTAGAATCTTTCCAGTTCCTATCAAGATTGCTTTAAACTTATCTTCTACCAAATTTCCAACCAACAGGGAAGGTCCCTAAGGAATGATACCCACTCCATCCTGGGGCAGGCTATAAGAAATGTTCATATTCCAGGTCTGGACAGAGAAAAACAACTTGTTTTTCTAATGCAAATAGTGAAGTTAACGAGTACTAGAATTACATTAGAGAATAATATACATACTTTCAAATGTGGTGTTGGAGAAAACTTGTGAGAGTCTCTTGGATTGCAAGGAGATCAAACCAGTCAACCCTAAAGGAAATCAACCTTCTTTCAACAGTCTTCTTTGAAAGGACAGATACTGAAGCTGAAGCTCAGATGCTATGACCACCAAATGAGAAGGGAGGACTCATTGGGAAAGGCCCCAATGTTGGGAAAGATTGAAGGCAGAAGGTGGTGAGACAATGAGATGGTCAGATACAGTGGTGGGATTCAATTTTTTTTAACTACTGGTTCTCTGGACGTGGCTTGGTGGGCGTGGCAGGGGAAGGATACTGTAAAATCTCCAGTCAGAGATGGTGTTTGCTGGTTCTCTGAACTACTCAAAATTTCCACTACTGGTTCTCCAGAACTGGTCAGAACCTGCTGAATACCACTCTGGTCAAATAGGATGATCAACATAATGAACGTGAATTTGGGCAAAGTCTGGAAGACAGTGGAGGACAGGGGACATTGATGTGTTATGATCCATAGGGTCATGAAGAGTCAACTGAATAACAACACCACCAATAAATTATGAAACTAAGAGCTTTGAATCTTTTCCATGTAGCAGAAAGACTTGCTCAGGACCACCAGTTCATACAGAAGATACTGTGCAGAACATTTGAAAAGCACAATACATATTTTAACTCCCATCTCATATTGGGATACTTACTCGAAGAGCTATTTCTTTGTAGAAGATTTTAAGTTTTTGTACTCTAGCTCCTTGATTCACATTTCTGGATTGATTCTCCAGTTGCTTCACCTCCCCTTCTTCAACCACTGGATATCATCCAAATGGACAATTTGTTCACAAATGAAACTTGAAAACCTCTGTCTCTGTCTGTCTCCGTCTGTCTGTCTGTTTCTCTTTCTCTCTCTCCCCCTCTCCCTCCCTCCCCCCCCTCTCCATGCATTAGTTCCTAACCAATGGTCCTGCATCCTTTTTAGCCCAAGCTGCCCCTATTAACTTGTTAGCTGCAGGGAATACCATCCTAGCTGGACAAAGTGCTAGAAAGAGAGATAAACCTGTCTATTGAAACTCCGCAAAATTGGTGATAATTCCCAGAGAACAGCGTCATATAGACATCTATTTGAGGTTTTCTGCCAAGCTCATCCTTGATCAAGAGAGCTTCCTATACACTGCTTCAGGCTTCCTTTCAATACTGATTCCATCTGTTCCTTTTCTTCAAATATTAAGGCCCAGCTGCTGTCAAGCATCAGCATATCAGAAAACCTGTCCGTGGCCATTCAACCTGAGAACTCATCTTGATTAAGCCCTTCTGTCTGCAACTTTGTTTATCCCACAACTAAGGAAGTTTTACCAGCTTCCTGCTGTGCTATCTGAAGAATATGAGGATTATATTGCACTCGGCCAAGCAAGATTAGCTGCTCTGCATGATTCCTGTCTCTCAGCTTCTACTACTGTACTTCAACCCGTCACCATGCTGCCCTGTAAAAGAGTTAGCATTATTTCCTCTAAATTTAACAACATTGCTAAGTGAATTTGAGGTACGTGCTCTAACTCTTGGGAGGCACCTGTCTGTATTTTTTTAATTCATTCTGGATGAGTGTAAGAAAATGTAAGAAAAAGAGCTCTTGTTTTCCTTCCGCCCCTCCCATTTCTACACTGCCTTACATCAGAACGTGCCGTTTGGTCAACTAGCCTAGTATTGATTATTTATTTATTTACTTATTTATTTATTTTATTAGACTTGTATGCCTCCCTCTCTCCCTAAGGACTCAGGGCGGTGAACAGTAAAAGAAACTCAGTACAAATTACAATAAAAAACCATTAAACAAATACAAGCCTAATCAGTATTATACAATTTTTTAAAATTCATATTTATATCCCGCCCTTCTCTGGAGACTCAGGGCGGCTTACAATTTTTGGGATACAAGCCAGTGTGCTCAGCAATAGCCTTCCTTCCATTGTATATGCCTGCTTATTACTAAGTGGCATTTTTACAAAGTCAGCTTATTGCCCCCAACAATCTTGGGTCCTCAGTTTACCTACCCTGAGAGGATGGAAGGCTGAGTCAACCTTGAGCCTGGTGGGATTCGAGCCTGCAATAATTACAGGCAGCTGGAACTAAGTGCTAGGCTATTAACAGCCTGCACCACCAAGTCCCTTTTATTTAATTTAAAATTAATTAAAACAAACACTAAAAACCAACCCGCACCCCCCGAGGTCAGTCCAGACCGGCCTGTTGGAACAGCCAGGTCTTCAGGTCCTGGTGGAAGGAGCGGAGATCGGGGGCCAAGCGGAGGTCCATGGGGAGCTGGTTCCACAGGGTGGGTGCTCCCACAAAGAAGGCCCTACCCTTGGGCACCGCCAGTCGACAATGCCTAACTGATGGTACCCCAAGGAGGCCCTGCCTCTGGGAGCGTACCGGGCAATCGGAATGTGATGCTGGCAGGAGGCGTTCCCACAAGTACTCTGGACCCAAGCCATGTAGGACTTTGTAAGTTGTTACTAACACCTTGAATCTCACCTGGAAGGCAACCGGCAACCAATGCAGGTCGCACAGGAGGGGTGTAACATGGGAGTATCGGGACACCCCCATCACACCCCGCAGCCACATTCTGCTCCAGCTGCAACCTCTGGGTGGTCCGCAAGGGCAGTCCCATGTAGAGAGCATTGCAGTAGTTGATTCAGGAGGTGATGAGCACATGAGTGACTGTCCGTAGGGCATCTCGACTCAGGTAAGGGAGGAGCTGGTGAACCAGCCGAACCTGGGCAAAGGCCCCCCTGGTCACAGCTCCCACCTGCTCCTCCAAACTGAGCTGTGAATCCAGGAGGACACCCAGGTTCTGCGCCCTGTCCACAGGGGGCAACACCTCTCCCCCCATGACCAAAGATGGTATATCCTGAGTAATCCAAGATGCCGGTACGTACAGCCACTCAGTCTTAGCTGGGTTGAGTCGGAGCTTGTTCCTCCCCATCCAGATCTGCACCGCATCCAGAAAATGGGACATCACGAAGAGAGCATCACTGATATGGTTTGGGGTGGAGATCTAAAGCTGGGTATCATCCGCATATTGGTGATACCTCACCCCAAAACCACGGATGATCTCACCCAGCGGCTTCATGTAGATGTTGAACAGGAGAGGCGAGAGGACCGACCCCTGTGGCAAGTGAGGGTCCTCAGGGTCGACCTCTGCTCCCCTGCCAACACCAACTGTGAGTGGCCCGAGAGGTAGGAGAAGAACCACCGTAAAATGCTGCCCCCCACTCCCAACCCCCAGAGCAGCCACAGTAGGATATCATGGTCGATGGTATCAAAAGCTGCCGAGAGATCTAAAAGGACCAGGACAGAGGAAAAAACCCTATCCCAAGTTTCCAGAGATCATCCATCAGCATGACCAATGCTGTCTCCATGCTGTGCCTGGGCCTGAAGCCCAATTGGTACAGATCGAGATAATCAGCTTCCTCCAGGAACATTGGTAGCTGCTGAACCACCACGCTCTCAACAACCTTCGCTAAAAAGCAAAGGTTGGAGACCAGACGATAGTTGTTCAAAATGGCTGGGTCCAAGGCAGGCTTCTTGAGGAGGGGTCTCACCACTGCCTCTTTCAAGGTGGTGGGAAAGGAACCCTCCCTCAAAGAAGCATTCACAACTGCCTGGAGCCAGCCACGTGTAACCTTCCTGGAGGCATAGACCAACCAGGAAGGACACGGGTCCAATAAACACGTGGTGAAAGACAGCCTCCGTATGATCCTGTCCACTTCATCCAGTGAAACAGGCTCAAACTCAACCCAGGTAAAATCAGCCAGACTCATCGTCACCCCGTCATCCGACCCCTGCCAGCCTGAGTCCAAGCCGGCCCGAATCTGAGCGACCTTATCTGACAGATGCTGACTAAATTCCTCTACTCTACCCTACTACTTAAATCAACAGAAGCTGCCTGTATTTCCCCTGTATTTTGATCTGGGGTGGCTTCTGAAATCTGACCAAGGACCCATCTTGTGGGTGAGTAGGCTGAGTTATCTCCTTCTCTAAATGGTATTAATATCCCTTGTGCTGCTTCTTACTAATGTCATAGGCAATTCTCTTTCTCAAATGGTATCCTTGGAGATTGGCTTTAAAAGTCATTTTGTCAATCCACAAGGAGTTCTATTTTGGACTGGGGAAGAGAAGAGGAACTTCCATAGTGAATGAACCATAATAAGATCTACGTATTTTATCTTTCCCATTCCTGGTTATTAAGTATGCAGCCTCATAATTAAAAAAAATTAAAATCCAAGTTCCAAAATACAGGTAGTCCTCGACTTACAAGAGTTCATTTAGTGACTGCTCAAAGTTATAACGGCAGTGAAAAAAATGACCATTTTTCACGCTTTTGACCATTGCAGCATCCCCAAAGTCACGTAGTCAAAATTCAGTTGGCATGGTGGGAGAATGTATTCCATTTAAACCAGATTTTTTCTTCTTGGAATAATATCAGAAAAATTTAAAAAGGAAATAATATATTTAATAATACATGTACTGTATAAATTATACTTCCAGAAACAGAAATAAGAAAAATTATGGCATGTGTAGAATCTGATAGGTTAGAAATAAAAGGCAAAGGATATAAAACATGGAATAAATTTTATAAATGGCTATATAATAGCAGACAAAGTTGAAATACTAGTAGTTATGATTAGATGAATTAGTAATTAATATTTTAATAAGGAGATTTTAAATGTTGAAGTAATATGTATTTATGTATAACAAGGATAAGTTGGATATATTGTGTTGCATTCGCATAATTAAAATTAAAAATAAATTTTAAAAAATTCAATTGGCATATGTATATGTCTCATATGTATAACAATTGCCTTGTCCCGGGATCAGGTGGGTCACCTTTTGTGACCTTCTGACCAGCAAAATCAATGGGAAGCCAGATTCATTTAACAACCATGTTATTAAGT
Organism: Naja naja; assembly: GCA_009733165.1. Taxonomy (NCBI): domain Eukaryota; kingdom Metazoa; phylum Chordata; class Lepidosauria; order Squamata; family Elapidae; genus Naja; species Naja naja. The sequence continues at coordinate 10,335,905 of CM019156.1, read as the reverse complement.
TAACAACCGCACTGATTCACTTAACGACTGTGGCAAGGAAGGTCATAAAATGGGGCAAAAATCACTAACAAATGTCTGACTCGGCAGACTGTCACAACAGAAATTTTGGGCTGATTTGTGGTTATAAGTCAGGGGCTACCTGTGTATCAAACTGTTTACAATAAAGGGTTAGGGTTCAGAATTGCTCTGACTCCTCACTATTTCACTTTAAACTCTCAAAAGGGTTTCAATATCAAAGTTGAAATACTAGTAGTTATGATTAGATGAATTAGTAATTAATATTTTAATAAGGAGATTTTAAATGTTGAAGTAATATGTATTTATGTATAACAAGGATAAGTTGGATATATTGTGTTGTACATTGTGGCCATGAGATGTTCCTTTGCTTTGCATCAAAACTGCAGGCTGTGCTAGAATTTGACTCCCTTTAGCCCCTCCTCCTATTTTCCCCTTTATATTTTGTGGGGATTTTAACTTCGAAGAGTTTCCCCAGTGCCCTTTGCTCATTCAGATTCAGGGTTCTTCCATAAATTTTTTGTGGGTTTTTTTTGGGGGGGGGGGCTTTCTGGCTTTCACACATCTTTCCATGAAGAGCATCCCCCTTTTTTCCTCTTTCCCCCCTGCTGACAAAAATGGTTCCCCATGGCTCTAAATGTGCCATGCCTTCTTTATAGCCTGGTGATGGAAAAGGTTGTAGAAAAAGCTGAGAGCTTTGCTGAGAGCAGAGGGGCTGCTGACCTTTTCCTTAAGACGATACAGAAATTTCCAGACTCGGAATCGTTTTTCAAGTCCTTTTTGCCAAAACATATACCGGACTCCTGCTGGTATAAAATAGCCTTGTGAATCTAATCGCTATTCTTGCAAAATGCTGAATAGCTGCCATGGCAGATTCTTTTCATGCTCTAAATAGTATTAGCTCCATTGCTTGTTCTACTTGTGGCTCCAATAAAGATGTATATTTTGCTTTTCCGATTGTGCCTATTTAAAAATAGTGGTTTTCCATGAAACCTTATTTGGACGATTTGTTTCTTTGGAGGATAGTTTGCTCTCTGTGGGTAATCCCCTGAGGATGCCTTCAGAAGGAATGCTGCTGAATTAAATATAATTTCCATAAGAGCATAAGTGTGAAGGCAATTTGCACCTTATTTTAGAATCAGAACAAACTTGGAAAGAACCTTGGAGGTTTTCTAGTCCAGTGCACACCAACTGGTGGGCTGCGGCCCACTGGTGGTCCATGAGAAAGTTTTGGTGGTCCTCAGAGAAACGTCACGCCCAGAACACCCCCCAAAGCAATTAATCCAGGCTGCGCAGGAACACAAGGCTGCACCACCCACATGGCCCATGGGAACCTCCCCCGCCCACTCACTCCTTACCTGGCAAACTTGCCTGCTAGGTTGCTGTTTTTTCTCCCCCCCAACCATCAGCTGTTCAGCTGTGCCGGGAGATTTAGATTAGTTAGAAAGCAGGAAATCATTGGATTTCTTGCTTTCTAGCTAAACTTTAGATCTTCGGCTCTGCTTTTAAGCAGAGCCAAACCTTCCTTAGGATTGAAGGTTCTGTTATTCAGTGCAGACTCAGGTAGCCAATGGCAGAAAGATAGATCTCTGAGTGAATCTTTGATTTTGTGAGCAATTCAATCTGCCTGCCTGCTTTGCCTGATTTTGGATGAAAGTTGCTCTTATATATATATATATATATATATATATATATATATATATATATATATATAATCAATATTTACATACATGGTGTGTTGTGAGTTAATTTTGTGAGTTTGCTTGCTAGCAAATTTTATGTGACAGACTCAGGTAGCCGATGGCAGAAAGATAGATCTCTGAGCGAATCTGTGATTCTGTGAGCAACTCAATCTACCTGCCTGCTTTGTCTGATTTTGGGTAAAAGTTGCTCTTTTTTTAATAAAAAATTCAATATTTACATAAATATTTATAATATTTACATACAAGTCACGTGACCACCAAGCCATACCCACAAATTAGGCCATGCCCACAGAACCAGTTGTTAAGAAATTTGAATCCCACCCCTGCCTCTGTGTGTTTGTATGTGTGTGTGTGTGTGTGTGTGAGAGAGAGAGAGAGAGAGAGGGAGAGGGAGAGGTTAGATCAGATACAAATATATATCTCTCTCTCCCCCAATGTCAGCAAGCCACCGTCAGTCAAAATTCATATTAGTGGTCCCCGGGATTTAAAATTATGAGTTTGGTGGTCCCCGAGGTTGGTGACCCCTGTAAATCTAGTCCAACTTCCTGCTCAAGCAGAAGACCCAATACTATTCAGACTGTTGGCTGTCCAGTCTCTTCTTTTAAACTTCCAGTGATTAAGCATCTACAACTTCTGAAGGCAAGCTGCTTCACTGATTAATTGTTCTCACTGTTAGGAAGTATCTCCTTAATTCTGGTTTGCTTCTCTCCTTGATTAATTTCCATCCATTGTTTCTTGTCTTGCCTTGTCTTGCCTTCTGGTGCTTTGGAAAATAAATTGACCCCCTCTTCTTTGTGGCAGCCCCTCAAATACTGGAATATGGCTATCATGTCACTCCTAGTCGTCCTTTTGTCTAGCCATACTCAATTCCTGAAACTATTCTTCTTATGTTTTGTCTCCAGACCTTGTGTGGGTGCCCAGCCTTAAAAGATGTAAAAGCAGTATGTTCCTTTTTTAAATTAATGGAAAGAAGGGAAAGCAGACAGCAGCCAGAAAGCTGGAGATACAATTTTACAATTAAAATATGACACTCCCAGAAACACATTATTCATTTTTAAATGGGATGAAATGAGATTCACAATGACATAAAGTTATGCCTTCCTTGAATATTCTACAACCATATGACAGTGCATGATGTAGTGATTTAGTTATTTCAATGATTACTTCAAAGAAACCTACCAATATGTTTTTCCCCAAAAATTAGTTACAATAGATTTGTAATCAGGACAAGCACTAGTTGAATTACATAGAGACAATCAGAGAATTGAAAAATACTATAGTAGTTAACTGGAGGATTCTTTCCTACTTTATTCTAACAATTTCAGAGACAGTTAAATATATATTTATATTCTGTTTAAAAGTTAATGACTACCTTTGGAAGACAAATGTTCAATGTACTTTTTTAAAAAAGATGCTGTCAGTAACTTGCAGGATGAAGACTAAGCATACAGGTTCAGGCAGTGCCCAATCCCATTGTCATCCAAAGACAATTTAATGTGTAGTACAATGGAATGCACAAATTATTAAATATCAAAGTGGAGCATAATCAGAATACAGAATAACAGAATTGGAAAGCACCTTGGAGGTCTTCTAGTGCAATCCTGTGATGACCGGGGCATGGCACAAAAGCAACAAAGTCACAGAAGTAGGTAAAGTCCCTTTAATACCTCCAACTTGGCCCCCAATATCCAGTTATCATCGGCTGGAGAAAAAAAACTCTCCCAAGAACAGTTTTTAAGGGGAAGAAATTCAGTCCGAACCCAAAGTACATATAAATTATAAATAGAAACCAACACAAACCACGCTGCAGCAATTAATGAGAAAGGGCAGGATAAGGAATTGCAGACTTCAAAAGATAATGAAACACACACAGTTGGGAGGATGCCAGAACCCAGATAAGTCTTGATAAATAACAATAATGCATGCTTTGCTTCCAGCAAGGTGCTGCGCAAACGCCCTTTTAAAATCCTGTTTTCCCAGCTGCAGCTAATGAAGGTAATCAGGACCCTTTTCTCCCCCATAACCCATGTAACTCCCTTCTCCATTCCTCCCTAAGTGCCCTAGGATGCAGAGGGGGTGGGCCTGGGTCTTCTCTGAATGCCCAGCCAGACTGTGCCCTTCCTCAGTTTCTTTCACAGCCCCCGGAGCCAAACTCCCACTCCCTGTCAGCTGCTCGACCTCCCCTTTGGAATCAGATTCCAACAGGGGCATGACAAATCCCTTGCTCAAGCAGGAGACCCTATACCATTCAAAACAAATGACTGTCCAAAGTTTTCTTTAAAATATACTTAATTTCAATTAGACTATACTTAAAATGAAATTGGATTTAGTGTTTTTTCTCCTTTTGATTGTGAGATGTCTTAATACAAGTAAGATATCCTCTTATCCAATCCAAAGCACGCTTCTCAAAAGCCAAAATTGTGTCCCCCAATTCTACCTATGATCTCTACCTCAATATATAGATAGAATTCAAGATATGGATGGAATTCAAGAGTTGATAAACAAATATAAGAATGAGGCATCCAATTATGGCAATCTGTTTGAGCAAATATTCTCACACTTTTTCATAATGTGCCATATCTTATCTAATTTTCACAGGTATGCCACTTACTAAGTCTAGTAGTTAGATTTGAGGAATGGAAACTTTAGGACCTTTGTGGATCTTAAGAGCACAGTGTCAGTCAAGAGTAGCTCCATTAGTGTAATATGATGGGCCATAGAGTAGGGAGGCACTCACAGTTTCTATGCGAGCATACTGTTTGAACAATACACAGGATTATATAGGATTTGTCTGCCTTGCTCCTGAATTGAAGTAGTCATTGTGATGGCTTCAGAAAACAGAGCATTCGTGGCTTTAGTAATGAGCTACAAGAAGAAAATTGGACCACTGAGCATGATCTTGTTGCTGAATTGGGAATTCACGGCTTTCATAGCAGATATGAAGTGTTTTTTTTTTTTGCTGTTGTTGAATATGAAGCTGGCATTTCTTTGAAATCTTATTGTCTTTTTCTTGCTAGCCTTCTCTCAACTGGCTATAATTTCTGTCTTCATGTACCGGCAGGCTCAAGGATGATAGGAGTTATAGCCAAGAATAGACAGAAGGTAGTAGATTGTGAAACAGGGAATTATTCATGGTAGTCCTTACTGACTTATTTATTACCTTTCAAACCAGCCCAGCAATCAGTTGCAAAGGTTCTGTAAAAATCAGTTAAAAAGAACAGAAAATAGAACAAGATTAAAGAATTTACAAAACTGGCAGTATAGTAGACTTTAGAAAGAACAACAATGACGACAAAAACAGACACCTCACATAAATCATTGTACATATTATTTTCTGTTCCATATATTCCCATCATCCCAACAGTGGCGGTCTGTGGCTTGTGGTACCGTGGTAACCATGAAGGTAACCGCGTGGAGTCCGTCGATGGTGGGACTGCTGGCCCAATGCCCCCCCTTTCTCCGGTTTATGGATAGGGACAGCGTTTCTGCAGGGGTTTGGGCCTTTTGACCCATCCTCAAAGAGCTCCCCTTCCTCTTCCCCAGAAGTGAGAGTTCTGGGAGGAAAAGTCCTATGGGGAGGGGCAGAGGCCTGTAGGTCTGGAGGCCCCTGAAGGGAGGCGTTTGCGGTCATGGCCCGGGCCGGGTGAGCCGGCTCTATCCCGGATGGGGTTGTGGGTTGAGTCTTTGGTGGAGACCCCCCCCAAGAAGGGATGGCGCCATGGCTCTAGACCTGTGGTCATGGCCGGTATGTGAATGCTGCACTTTTCTTGGACTCCTACGGACCTGGCTATCCCATGTTGCTTGTGGGGTCCATCTTTGGTCACTGTCTCTTTGCCTGTCAATGTCACTCTGGTCTTATTAGGCACTATTGAAGGTGCCCGGCTCATCTATACCAACTACCCAGACTCGTATCTTGCCTCTTTTCTCCGGGACCTGGCGGTTCCCCATTGCAGTGAGAGGGCAATGGAGGACTTAACGCCCCTGCAGTGAGAGGGCAGGGGGCTGCTCAGGACTTTTGCCACAAGTCACTGTGGTGGCAGAGCAGTGACTGGTCTATTTTGACTCTGACCGTCAGCAGCTGTGAGAGAGCTGCTGATCGTGGACTGTCTCCTGACTATTACTATTGCCCAGCCCTTTGTATTGTATTTCCATCTTCACAATATTTCCACCTAATCAACTACCTCCTGTATCGACCTGCCCTGAGATGTATTTGTTATGCCTGCTACTCCCTGCTGGAGCTACGGGCCCTCCAGATGGTTCCCCTGTCTGTGAAGTGGCCATTTACGCTATCAAGAGCTTACCTTAATGACGGATCCTGGGATCCCGAGAGGTGGCATGCTGCAACTAAGGGGCTAAATTCTAAATTTGATAGGAAGGGGAAACTTAAAATTTTAATTGGTGGTAGTTAAGGGGTTAGGGAGGGTGAATGGGTCTTTTGCAGTCCGGTTCATGTGGGGGGAGGCAGGGGTTGGGGGCGGCCGGGTCCGGGGTCTGAGTGGGGACCGTGATTCCCAGGGTGGTGGTTGGGGTTAGCAGGAGAGTCAGGGGATAGGGCCATATCACAGCATGTTGGGAAGCGCACCCACCATCTTTGTCGCGGTTGCTCACTCCGACCCTATGGCCTCTCCTCCCTAGGGGGCACGGGAACTGGGACCCTTGGGCTTAGGCTGGTGTATTTTAATGCCAGGTCCGTGGCTAATAAGTCCACCCTCCTCCATGAGATCATTGAGGAGGAGGC
>CM019156.1:10234844-10307057 GCA_009733165.1 Naja naja | reverse complement strand
CGTTGGGCAAGGTGAGGTAGATCTTGAAAAGGCCAACCTTTCTTAATCCAGCCTATAATAGGAGCCAACACAGTGTCTTTGGCAGTCTCTCTGGCAATTTCAGCAGTGTACTGTGGCTTAACAGTTTCTAGGAAAAGGTGTGTGCCTCAGGTTCAAAGTCCTCCTTGTGACAAGGAAGTGGGCAATGACTCAAGGCATCAGCATGTCCAATGTCCTTGCCAGGCTTGTGGATAAGTTTGTATGAATAAACAGCAAGAAATTCAGTCCACCTCAGCATTCTTGGTGACAGGATAGTGGGTGTAGTTTGTCTCCTGCCACAATGCCTAACAAAGGTTTGTGATCTGTGACAATGGTAAATGTTCTCCCATAAAGATATTCATGGAATTTCTTGACAGCTGCAACAATTGCCAATGTTTCCTTGTCCAATTGGCTGTAATTCCTCTCTGCTTTGGTCAAGGTGAGAGAGTAAATGCAATAGGGGCTTCCTCCGCTGGGAAGCCTGTGGCTCAAACCCCCCTCAAAAGGGAATGCATCACAAGTAAGTACAACAGGCAAATTCTCAGAGAACTGTATCAGTACAGCATCAGATGTGATTAGTCTTTTAATATTGTTGAATGCTGATTGTTCCTTCCTGCCCCAGACCCAAGCAGATTTTTTTTGTCCAATAATCTGTGTAATGGTTCTGCAATGGTTGCCTTCTGAGGTAGGAACATGTGATAAAAGTTAATAAGTCCAAGGAAGGATTGCAAATCTGTTTTGCATTTTGGTCTAGGGGCTTTTGATTGCTTGAACCTTGGCATCTGTAGGTGGATGCCATGCTTGTCAATCATATAGCCCAAGAACTCAACTTTGTCAGTTCTAAGAGTGCATTTTTCTTCCTTGACTTTTAACCCCTCTTTCTTGAATCTGGTAAGGACTTCTCTGAGTTCTCTTGTAACTGAGTGTCATTTTCAGCAGAGATTAACACATCATCAAAGTAAGGCACTACCCCTGGCAGTCCTTGAAGCATTCCTTTCCATAAGGCTTTGAAAATGCCCGTGCCACGCTTACTCCAAACTGTAACCTTTTACATTTGAAGGCACCTCTATGAGTCACTATGGTTTGGGCCTCTGCAGTGGCATCATCAACTGTTAGTTGTTGATATGCTTGGGCCAGATCCAATTTGGCAAAGACTGAACCCCTGCCAAGTGAATGTAATAAATGATGCACCACTGGAACTGGGTATACGCTCTGCTGCAGCGCATGGTTCAGTGTCCCCTTATAGTCCCCACAGATTCTTACTGACCCATCAGTCTTGACTGGTGTGACTATGGGTGTCTCCCATCTGGAGTGGTCAGTGGGCTCTAAAACTCCTTGAGCTATTAGTTTATCTAATTGTGCATCATTTTTTTCCTTTAAGGCAAATGGGACCCTTCTGGGCTTTAAACGAATTGGGGCACCTTGGGATCTAGGTTGAAAGTGATAGGGGTCCCCATATACTTGCCCAATCCTTCGCTGAAGACCTCTGGAAACTCAGACTTCAAGGCCTCCTTCCATTCAGTGTTGCTCACGTGATTGATGCCAGTCACCTCGATGCCTAGTGGATTGAACCACTCAAGTCCCAGCAAGCTTGGGCGGTCTTTGTCCACGATGGTCAGGGGCAAACGTTTGGTGTGGCCTTTGAACTTCACGTTGAATTCTCTTGTTCCAACTACTGGAATCTTGTTCCCTTGGTAGTCTTTAAGAGTCAGTGCTTGCTTCTGGAAATGCTTCTTCTGAATGTTGGGAAGTAGCCTGTGAATAGTGTCCCATGACACCATAGATAAATAGGGGCCTGAGTCCACTTCCATTTGGCAAGGCCTTCCTTCAATAAGTACCTTCACATGTACTTTTCTGCTTCTTAAGGGTGAAGAATGACCAATAGTGACTGTTTGATGAGTTTCATTCTTCCCATTTGCTTCTGTGTTGCGCCCTATTTTCTCACTGAAGTTGTTATGCTTGAATTCTCCATCAGGAAACTTCTTTCTGCTTGGTGGAGTTCTGGATGATTTGCAGACTCTTGCTAGGTGACCTCTTTTTCACAACGGAGGCAGATGGTATCAAAACTTGCATTCAGTGCGGGGTGCCCCCACAACCTCTGCAATAAAACTCTTGCCTCTTTCTTCCAAGGTCTTCCCTTTTCTTCTCCATTCTGAGTCTATAAATTCCTTCCTCCACCTCACTGCAGTCTGAATCAGAATCTATTTGCTTGCAATGGGTTGTTGTGGATTTTTCCACATCAGGATGGCTTTGGCCTTGTTAATTTTCTTCATGGCTGCTGCTGAGGACTTGGTAGCTTCCGCTGAAGAAGCTTCTTCTATGGCCTCCTTAAGCGTGATCTTAGGTTACATTAATAATTTGCTCTGCAAAACCTTGTCTTTTAGGCCTAGAACAAATCGATTGCGCATGGCCTCTTCAAAGTTGATAAACTCACATGCACCCCAGATGTCCCTTAAGCTTGCCACGAAGTCATTAACATTTTCGCTTTCCCCTTGATCCCGACGGTAGAATTCGTGTCTCTTAATGAGGCACGATACTTGTGGCGCGTAATGGGCTCTTAATAACTTTTCTAAGTCGGGCCAGTCCATTACCTTCACGTCTGCAGCTCCCGCCAATGCCTTCGCCATACATTTGCCAGTCTTCTGCCGTCGGATCGAACAGGGCTGGGGGCGTGTTCAGCGCAGCCATCTCTCTCAGCTTGTTCCCCGCGTTGTCTTCTCTTCGGGAAGGATCCCACCTTCATCGCCAGTGTTAAGTTTGCATGAAGAGTCAGACACGGAGTGCTTCAGTGAAGAGTTTATTAGTGACTACAGCTCATAACAGACCCGCTTTGGCTGGGCTGCGGCTGCTACTTATAGCCAGCAGCCGCAGTTGCCAGCCAATCAGAGTGCACGGTTTTCCCACACTTTTTAAACCAATCATATTTGACATTTTACAAGAACAATTCAAACTAAACCAATGACATTCAAACCTACATACATAACACAAATGACTACCAAAATAATGACACAGAATTATAAAATCATAGAATCATGGGGCAGGAAGGGACTTTGGATGTCTTCTAGTCTTAGTTCCCTAATTAAATAAAAATCCAGGAATGAGGTACAATAAAATGAATATATTTAATAATTTGGAAATGAAAGGGTGGGGTTTACGTACTTTAATTAAATTAAGTGAAATAGGAAATGAATATTTCTGTTTAATTTAGGATGATCAAATGGCAGGAGAATTTTATGCATGCTTCTTCTCGCATTGAAGCATGTTATGAAATCTTTTTTTACAGCAATAATATATATATATTTTCCTTCTGGAAATATAGGAAGTACTGTTGTGTTGGTGAATCAGCCTGTTTACATGTTTTGGCTGCTTTTCATTTTGTTTATCTGTGTTCATTTATTTGCTGGTTTATATCCAGATGGTTCTCCAGAAGCTTAGAATGGCTTACATGACAATTTTTATTCATTTTAACCCCAAAACAGCAAACCTGTGGGGAAAAAAAGTTGGAGTGAGAAAGAATAACTCATCCAGTATGTGTTCAAATGTCGTTAGTCCCAGTTCAATATTTTATTTTTATTTATTTATTTATTTATTTATTTATTTATTTATTTATTTTTATTTTGTCAAATGATTACAATATAATAGAAATAAGAATAAACATAAGTTTAAATACATGAAATAGGAACTAATAATTGGAGGCAATAGGACAGGGACTGTAGGCATGATAGTGTGCTAATTTTAACCAGTTACTACACTGGTTCTCCTTCTTAATATAGCAGTGGAGAAGGGAAATTATTACACACACACACACACACACACACACTACATATATACATACAGTATTTGTAACATTTGAGCATGTGGCATTGTTTTTCTACCAAAAATGGACATTTTGAACATTTTTTTAAAAAATGTCCAAATTTATGTAAGTCACTTGAAATTTATTTATTTATTTATTTAATTGGATTTATATGCCGCCCCATCTCTGGGGGGACTCGGGGCGGCTTACACTGAAATATATATACAAACAAATACAAAATTTATCAAATTTACTCTGAACCAATTATAATAAAATCAAATTAAAATGCCCTTAAATTAAAATCCCCAACCCTGCTCAATCCAAACAGCCAAGTCTTGAGATCACAGCGGAAGGAGCACAGGTCTGGGGCCAAACGCAGCTCCAGGAGTAGCTAGTTCCAAAGGGTGGGCTCCCCCACAGAGAAGGCCCTCCCACGGGGGACCGCCAACTGACACTGTCTGGCCAACAGCACCCCCAGGAGGGCCTGCCTGTGAGAGCGTACCTGGCGATTGGACCTCGATGCTGGTAGGAGGCGCTCCTGCAAGTACCCTGGACCCAAGCCATGCAGGGCTTTATAGGTTAATACCAGCACCTTGAATCTTACACGGAGGGCAACTGGCAACCAATGAAAATCGTGCAGGAGGGGTGTCACATGGGAGAATCAGGCCATTCCCATCACCGCCCACGCGGCCGCATTTTGTACCAATTGAAGCCTCCGTATAGTCTGCAAGGGCAGCCCCAGGTAGAGAGCATTGCAGTAGTCAAGACAGGAGGCAACAAGTGCATGAGTGACCATGCATAGGGAATCTCGGTCCAAGTAGGGGCGCAACTGGTGCACCAGGCGAACCTGGACAAAAGCCCCCCTGGCGATGGCTCCCACCTGCTTCTCCATACTGAGCTGTACGTCCAGGAGGACACCCAAGTTGCACGCCCTATCCACGGGGGGCAACACCTCTCCCCCCATGACCAAAGATGGAATTTCTTGAATCCGAGATGTCGGTACGCACAGCCACTCAGTCTTGTCTGGGTTGAGCCGGAGCCTGTTCCTCCCCATCCAGATCCGCACCGCCTCCATGCACTGGGAGAGCACAGGGAGGGCATCACTGAGGTGGTCTGGGGTGGAGATATAAAGCTGGGTATCATCAGCATATTGATGATACCCCGAAACCACGGATGATCTCACCCAGGGGCTTCATGTAGATGTTGAACAGGAGGGGTGAAAGCACCGACCCCCGAGGAACCCCACAAGTGAGGGGCCTCAGAGTCAATCTCTGCCCCTCTGTCAACACCGACTGCGTGCGTCCTGAGAGGAAGGAAGAGAACCACCGTAATCAAATATTCCTGGAATATGTCCTGCAGTAATGTGACCACAATTTAAAATGTTTTTTGTTGTTGTTGGAAAATAGCATTTACTTCTGGTTTCCATCAAAAAAATCTCCATTGTGGACAATGGGTTTGTTTGATGATTGTTGCATTCATCTAACAACTATCAGATACAAGAAATCAGGGACCAAGTTTGTTCAAATTAGTACAAGTTTGCTCCATGCTAGTTGTCTACAAGAATCTAAACTACTAATAGCCATGACCATTTGGGAAAGGATAAGAGTCAACAGAATTCAAGGTGGGCTAGACGTAGTTTTTTTATCGGGACTCGAGGGACTCGAGGCTGATGATGCACTTGACTCCTCCCTTGAGCTCAGCCTATTCTACAACCACCACCACAAAGTCATCATAAAATCAGGTTGTTCACTTGGGTGCCTAAACTTACAGTCATCATGACACATATGCAAAAGAAATTCTGGGCTATGTTATGGTCAAAAGTTGAGGACTTTTCATATTAATTTTGCATATTTTAATTTTTGCAAGGATATTATATGACTCTTACTAGAAAGTCACTCTTATTCCTTCTTAGAAGTATAATTGACCAAGGCATATGGTTCAATGTTCAATAATGTCATACCTTAAAAGACAATCTGTCACAGAATTTAATTTAAAATGGAAACCAGTCCTGGACTATAAGTTACTTAGTTGAGTTGGATGGCTATAGAAATTGAATTGAATGAATGAATGAATGAATGAATGAATGAATGAATGAATGCATGACTTCGTACTAAATTCAAAATTTGAGTAATTTTATGTACAGAGTTCATATTTCAATTTCATATTTTAAAGCAGAAGATTTGACTTGATAATCTGATAATTAACATGGTGATTTGTAATGTTGATCATGTACTGAAATGGGAAAAAGACTTGCAAGCATGAATGAGAGTGTTAACTTGGCTTATTTGTCTTCCCCCCTTCCTCTTTGGAGGGATGATTTTCAAGTATGAGTCCTTCTAATTCCCTCTTACTTTGGAAGAATCTTCCTATAAAGGAAAATACCTTGAGGCTCTTCCAAACTCTTGGGAGTGGGTTTCAGTGCACATGTTTGCTTCTCATGAAAATAACATACAGTACTGAGTCTAAATAAAAAGACAAAGCTAAAACGTAGGTATATAAGAAAGCAACACTTGAAGATGACACACCACAGAAGTCTTGAGTGTTTTTCTTCTCCATATGCCATCTAAGAGCAACCTACTTTTTGTCAGAATGTAGGTGGTGTTTTGTGTGAAATGAGGGAGGATTATGTCACACATGTGGGCAAAGCCATAAAGTGATACCCCTTCTTTGGGAGGTAGATATATATTTTTATTTTACTTTGAAACTATATTAAACTTGATAAGATATTTTAAAAAGTTGTTTATCTCTAGATTTCAGCAATTATGGTTAGAAAAGATTCAGCATGTTGAGAGACCAGTTGTCTTAGCATGTGACCATCATGATTGATGTGTTTCTACCTAACATGTTACCTGAATCTGTCAACTCATGTTTGAGGTTTAGAGTATTGTGTGAGCCCAGCCTATAAACAGCAAAAAGTAGAGTTGAGTGAAAGATTGGATTATCTCCTGTGCAGGAAAATAATATTTTTCAGAGCTCTAGTTAACGGTAGGTATTGAAATTGTTTGTTTACTCAGTCAATTTCATCTTTTGCATCAGGAGAAGTAGTGTGTGTGTGTGTGTGTGTGTGTGTGTGTGTGTGAGAGAGAGAGAGAGAGAGAGAGAGAGAGCTTATTCTAAAGAAGTATTTGTTATATTCAATTATTCCCCTTCTGATGACTATGCCAGAAAGATCTGATGAGTTTTATGAATCTTTTCTTCTGTTGGACCAGATTTTTTTTAAAGTGAACAGGTTCTTAAACATCACTTTCATGACTTGCCAATAAGCAATCAATACAGTCCAATTACCTTGATAGTTACTTTGATATATGTTACAGTATCAGTATATAGTAGTTCCATCTATACAATAGATGGTCATTATTATGTTGGTCGCATAGTCAGCCAGATGTTCAGACTGGATTTGGCATTTTGGCATTTTGTCCTTCCCAAGGGCCTGGGGTAGGCAGATGTGGATGTTTGATGGTATTAAAGGCATCATTGTAAGCTGTTCCAAGTAAAGCTGCCCTTTGCAATTGACTGATAATGAATTTGTCAATGCCTATGGTGTTCAAGTGGTGATCCAGTTGTTTTGGGATTACACCCAAGAGACTTATTAGTATTGGTACTACTTTTTTATTTTCTTTATTTTTATCGCTATTGTTCTTTTGCTGGTATAAGTGACAAATTTTAGTATATCTTTGGGACATAACATTAAGGAATCGTCACATTTTCAGCCATGTAACACTACATATTCTACTGATTGCTCAGTGAAGGGATAAAAATTGTGAAGCAACCTTTTTCTTGCTCAAATTCTAATATGTACTCCATTTTTGCTAATGTTTTAGGGATTTCATGATTATGAAATTATGAATGATTAATTATTCATTGCTTGTGTTTCACTTGTTTTGATCCTTTGATCCTTTTGGATTTATGCACTAACAGATCTAAATTATGTTCCTTATACTGCAATATAAATTATTTCTGATAAATCCACTTTAACTGCGCACTAGGAGCAGACAAATTCACCTTCCCAAATAACACTAAATTACAGAGATATTATTATATCAAGTTATTAAAAACTAGTGGATTTTACCAAAAATTATGTTATGTAGCGGGAAATATTTGAAGCATTTTCAAATATCTGGAGATGAAGTCTCTTGTGACTCTGTATAAGTGTTGTCCATAGCAAAGGGGAAGTATACTTAAAATACTTTTTAGGAGTTGATTCAGGTAGCACCTTAGGGCAGGAACAGCTCAGGCAGATTTTGGTTTATTGAATATGTCACTTCATACCTTAGAGCAAAGTTGAAACAATAGTAAGGTTCTTAGACCTTAATTTGGTTTGTCAGTGTCAACTGATGCACTGCAACTGCTTGTCTAAATTTACTCAGTTACTCAAGTTTGTGGAAAATGAAGACCAGATTAAAAATGAATAATGGTGGAATGTCAGACTATAACTTTGATGTCTTATCACATCGGCATGAAATGAACTGTAATTCAAGGTGACACAATAGCAAGTATTTGATGTGGTGTTGTGCATTGCATGGAAGAAGGTGTTTTTCTTCCAGTGAATCAGTAATGGGCATTTGCTTTTAGTGACATAACAAACTCAATATAACAATACAGTAGGAGGTAATATAGGAAGTAATATAGGCTGTTGTACAGCCGAGTCAAAAACGAACCACAATGACTTTTTGAGCAAACTCTGCAGGATAAGAGAGACATGAAATGTCAAATCATGCCCCAACTTTTGTTCTGTTTGCAAGCATGCTTCATTTTGTGATGGTGGAGTTCAAAATAGCCTTAGAGATGTTAAGAGACCCCTTGTCTTACAATACAGGAATCCTTTCACTAATGTTTATCATTAATAAGCTGACTATGTAACATGACATTCCCAAGCAAATGAACCCTATCAATGGGATAACAGAGGTTACAACCAGATCACCCTTACATCCTAGCATGTGGTGTGCAATTTGTGGCACTCCAGATATTATTGAATTAGAGCTCCCAGCATCTTTGTCAAGCTAAGAAGAGAATTGCTGGGAATTCAATCACATGTGAAGAAGCATATATGACCCCAATTCTGTTGTAGATTTTGACTAGGGGAATACTTTCTATGCCAGTGTTTTTGAAATCTTGTCAACTTTAAGAGAGATCAACTATTTCAAAGTCAACTTTCAGAATTCCCTAGCAGGCATGCAGGTTGGGAAACAATGGTATTGACAATAAATTCTGACTATGTTGTGTTTCTGGCTATGCATTCCAAAAAACTGAAATATCAAACATCAGTGATAGCAAATAAAATTCTAGATTTTATTGATAAATTGAAAACAAATTCATGAGATTTTATGAGTGTCTGTAAATAACATAAATATGAAACTGGGAAGATAAGACTGAGATATGTTATCTCATCAGATTATATAGGTGGGGGGAGGCAATTACTATGTTAGGGAAGGAAGGAAGGAAGGAAGGAAGGAAGGAAGGAAGGAAGGAAGGAAGGAAGGAAGGAAGGAAGGAAGGAAGGAAGGAAAGACACTTGATCCCCAAAGCTTTATGAAGTAAATGTGTCCAAACCTGATGTGTAAAAAATGTTTTAGGGAGTCATAAAGATCTCTTTAATGTAAAAATTCCACCCTCTTAGTGGAATGCATAATAATTGCCATGTTAGACATATTACCTTTCCTTCATAGCCATCATATTGCATCCAATTCTTGGCTGATCAAGAGATATGAGGCTATTGCTATGTATTAGAGCAGGGATGTCAAACTGGATTTTTTCAAGGACCAGATCAGCATTGTAGTTCTCTGTGGGCCAGTGGGGTTGGGTGGGTGGGACGGATGCCTCCTGCAGCACTCTGCTGGCCAGAAATGGGTTGCCCCCAGTTTTTGGCCCATTTCTGGCTCATTTTCAGCCGGCAGAGTACTGCAGGAGCCATGGAGGGTGAAAATGAGATGCAGGAGGACACACATGGCCCATTTTAGCCACCAGAGGCACTGCAAGCTGGTCCTTTAATATTTCCAGACTGGCCCCATGGATTTAAGCACCCCACAGACCTTGAGTTTGACATCCCTGTATTAGAGTCATGGCTCCTGTTGCCTTCCTTTAACCATCTCTACCAAAGTTGCAACAATTGAACCAGAAGGGTGTAAATAGCTAATAGCTTGGCAATAAGTAGGCTGAGAAGAAGATCATCAGTGCATGCCCTACAGTGGTGGGATTCCATTTTTTTTACTTCTAGTTCAGTGGGCGTGGCTTGGTGGGTGTGGTATGGCTTAGTGGGCATGTCTTGGTGGGCGTGGCAGGGGAAGATTACTACAGAATCCCCATTCGCTCCCCACCCCACAAACCTGCTTTCCAGTTCCACTATCCTGTGCAGGGCAACAAAAAAAGACCGAGCTGATCAGCTGGGACTCGGGAGGAGGGAATAGATGGGGGGTGGGATCAGTCAGAGGTGATATTTGCCACTTCTCTGAACTACTCAAAATTTCCACTACCAGTTCTCCAGAACCTGTCAGAACTGGCTGAATAGCACCTCTGATCCCCTACAAAAATGATTGTCCAATGACAAGATAGAGAAGGAGCAAAGCTATATTTACCAGTTTCTCCTCTTAGAGGAGAATCATTATTTCTCTCCTTCTGCTGGGTCCATGTTCAGTGAGGAAAGTCTTTATAAACATTTTTCTCACCTACGCTCTCACCAGATGTAACTGCATGAGATTGCACATAACTCTTAGCTATGAAGATGGAGAGTGCATAATGTGTTCTCACCTTACTGAATCAGGTGAATTCTTTATTGTGGTCTTTAACTATTTTGAGAAAGTTTCAACAGAATAATACTAAATCTGAAAAGCTATGAGATTCAAATTAATTATAAGAATGTTGGAATCATAGATAGAATAATGTAGTATTAATGCACTTCTAAAGCAAGATTTCAGATAAAGTTTTGCCTAATCTAATACACTAAAGGTATAAAAGATGTTAAAAAGTAATACAAATACATGGATATAGCCTTTTATTCAATATACTGAATGAAGTAAATCTTAAATTATTTAAAATAGTGTGAGAAAGAAAAAGTAGAAGAGGAACTAAAAATAATGTGGTACCGTGTTTCCCCGAAAATAAGACACTGTCTTATATTTTTTTTGGCTCCCAAAAACACACTAGGTCTTATTTTCGGGGTAGGTCTTATATATATATATATATATTTAATGAAAAAAAACACTTACCATATTCATGTAGAACAATGTACATTTATTCATGTACGAAACCATGAACAAGTCGCATACCGTGTTTCCCCGAAAATAAGACACTGTCTTATATTTTTTTTGGCTCCCAAAAACACACTAGGTCTTATTTTCGGGGTAGGTCTTATTTTCAGGGTAGGTCTTATTTTCAGGGAAACACGGTATTGCCTATCTCTTTGCAATTTATGTGTGTCTCAACTGAATGGAGTCATATTTTAAATGCAAATAATGCAGATTTAACAAATATAGGTTATTTTGTAATCTTTAGGAATTACCAGTCATAGAATGTGTACTGCTCTGCTCCCCTCACAAGCACACGCACTTACAGCAAGAGTTCTACAAGTATTTAAACCCCCAAACAAGCCCTCAGAAAGCACCCCTGTTGTGCAGGTTTAGATTCTGAGCTCAGCATGGAGAGAATCACTAGGTAACCAGGTTCAATGGGCACACACAAAGTCCAGGAAACATCCCATGAGTTGAACAGGTCAAGATACACAGCATGAGCCCACAAGACATTGAACTGGGCACGTTGCTCCAGCAACACTCAAGTCTTCAGGGTGGGATTAAGTAGGTGCAGACTTTCACGAGGGGCAAGGTTAGTTACTCATGAGTAGTCTAGCTGACCAGCATTGTGCCTGTCTCCTCTCTGCCCTAAGTTTTCTTGAATCTGAGGAATATGGATTTCACCTATTTCTCAACAGTAATGGGTGGCAACTGTTCCCGGTCCTCACCTTGAGCCTCCTGGCCAACTTGCTGCAGCTGCGGTTTGTCTCACTCAGTCTCAGCCTGTCACTCATCTGATTGATCCATCTTGGGCTGCTCCATCAGTCTAGCACACTCCGAGTCCCGATCTGGGCCATCACTCAGCCCAGTGCTTTCCTCTGCTGACTCAAACTCCTCCTCCTCCTCCTCCTCCTCCTCCTCCTCCTCCTCCTCCTCCTCCTCCTCCTCCAAAGTCACATCTGGAGAGGGGGGGTGTCCAGAGGCAGATTCATGACAGAATGTATCTGAACGTATAGGAAATAGTTTAAGGAAAGGTCCCATAAAGAGCTGCTAATATCTAAGTCATAACAAGCCATGGGCCAAGATTCAGTGCTTCTAAGCTATGTGGACAGTCTTTCTGCAGAGGAGAACTTTCCATATCTGTACTGAATTTTCAAATTGGAGCAATAGAAAATCCCTCTGCTGTTTGATAAGCTTTGTAGCTTATCTGTATTTTGTTGGTTTGGAAGTGTGTGCCTTCAAGTCTGTTTTTGACTCCTGTTGACTACCTGGACAAGTCCCTGCAGTTTTCTTGGTAAGATTTTCCAGAAGTGGTTTGCAAGGAGTGGTTTGCTCTTTATTAGGGCTGAGAGGAAGTGGCCTTCAAAGCACATATCTTTGGACAAAATATTTCTGATGTTATTAGTTAAACTTTTTTAATGATTCTTTTTTTATTGTATATCAGCAAGAAATTTTGATAGCTGATGGCATCTATAGAATCTAATCAACAAAAAACAAAGGAAAATGAAGACACTATTAGTTCATGGTTAGGCTAACCTATATACCTATATTTATTTATTTATTTTATTTTTATTCATATTTATATGCCGCCCTTCTCTGGAGACTCAGGGCGGCTTACAATTTTTGGAGCACAACCCAATGTGCTCAGCAATAGCCTTCATTCCATTGTATATGCCTGCTTATTACTAGGGCTTTTTGGCTCCCCCAAGTGGCATTTTTACAAAGTCAGCTTGTTGCTCCCAAAAATCTTGGGTCCTCACTTTACCTACCCCGAGAGGATGGAAGGCTGAGTCAACCTTGAGCCTGATGGGATTCGAGCCTGCACTAATTGCAGGCAGCTAGAACTAAGTGCTAGGCATTTAACAACCTGCACCACCAAGGCTCTATAGACAGGGGCACTCTCCAGTTTGTTCCTAAATGCTATAACAGAATATCCATGATGGCACAGTGGTTAGAATGCAGTTTTACAGGCTCATTCTGCCCACAGGCTGGAGTTCAATCCTGACCAGCTCAAGGTTGACTCAGCCTTCCATCCTTCCGAGGTTGGTAAAATGAGGACCCAGTCTTTACTTGTTCCCTCCACCACACTTCTTGGAGATCAAATCCAAAGCACTGTACAGTCCTCATTTTCATCTATCTCAAGATTGAAGCATGTGTGTTCCTTGAAGGAAAGATAAGTTCTAAAACTATTCCATAAAAATAAATATATGAAACAAACCATGTATAATTCTTTCGTGGGTTTCAGAGGAGCACCCATGTTGGGTTCAAGCCAACAAATCCATCTCCATTAGTAAGCTTTCCAGTTTCAAACCAAAGATGCCTTTGGCTTCTGCGTCAGCTGTATTTTATCACTCCAAAGCACCAAGTCGGACTGCATCAATAAATTCTGTATTAGTGAAATGTGCAAAGAAGCAACAGCCTTATCTTAATTAAGCAAAATATATGATTCCTGCCAAAATGAGACCAAGAGCTAGTCAAGCCTGCAACAGACTAGTTTCCTTTGCTCGCTTTTGCTTCTAAGACTGAAAATCTGGAAAGCTTGTGAATGAGAGGGCAGTCACCAGAGGGTGCATGCAAGGTCATGCAATGAAGTGGAAAACAAGAGGTGGTTCACTAAGCCAATGATGCTTAATTTTCAACTCCAGTTTTTCTTTTTCTTTTCTTAAATCAGGTATTCTTTCCCTTAAATCTATGGGGATTTTGAAAACCAATGGGCACTGATTCTTGAACGCTTAATGAACTAGGAAAATGGAACTCATCCAACATGATACGCTCAACTGCCTTTTTTGCTTTTAGATGAAACTACCTAAACAGTTTGGATACTTTCAAGGTCAAATTGGCTTTCCAAATTAAATCTACCTGACTCGATTTGTGGCATCAAATAAAATTAACACATTTTCCAAATCGAGCTGATGGTTTAGCTGAAATTGCTTCCACTGTTTGAGTCATATTCCAAACAGGGCAACATATTGTGTGTCAACCCTCAAAAATGATTAACATATGCATTTAAAAAATAAAATAGTTATGTGTGGCTTAGATTAAAATGCATGCAAAAATTAATTAACAATTAAATATATAAACAAAACAAGTTCTATAATGCCCCTCACTGGAAAAGCATTATGAGATTTTTTTTTATCCCAAACACTCAGAATGTCAGGATTCATATTTTATGAGTTGACACAGAAAGCACAAGGTTAACAAATGCTACTTAAATTTATTAATCCAGTACTATCCCAAAGGTGCTTTTTCTCATCCAAGAAGCTTCTTCAGTTTTTCAGTAGAACATCCATGACCTGGATGACTGAGAATTTCCATAGACATTTAGTTCAGTACTATGATCCTGTGGAAGTTCTATGGAAACTCATTGACATAAGCAATTGCATTGGTTCTGGTCAAAATGAGATGATTGTAGGTCAATATGTGTTTTCTGAAATAAAATGAGAGGTGTCTCAAGTTGCCATATCTCTTTGTTGCTGGCTGAATAAATTACGTCTCCAAGATGCATGGTTGATATTTTTGAATTTGTGCATTGCTTTTCCACATCCAATAGATTCATATTATTTTTCTCCTGCCTGTAAGTATTTGTTGTGAGGAGATTGCTTCATAAAATCTTTTCTCCCTCCCATACTCACCTCCTAATTTATTTAGCAATGCTGGATGGTTCCATTTTAAGCAGGTGGCTGCAGAAGCTCTTCAGTCATCCTTAGAACAGATGACAGCTTTATTTCAGTGAAAGACAATCCAGCTAGTTCTGTATCCTCTCTTCCTTGACTTCAGAATTTGAGAATTGGCAACAGCTGGCAGCTCCCTTCAATGGATTAGTTCCAATGGATGCTTCTAACCTTTAGGTAAATGCAAGGTCTTGGTGATATGTCTATATTCTCTGCTTAAAGCACTCATCAGCTTTGTTGCTTCAGACTAAACACATTGCACAGTATACAATGACATACAAATAAGAACAGTTACTTTTAATGAAACAGTCACATAAATAGAAATTATCATCAAGGATTGTCCTTTATTCCAGGTTCTGCTGGCTTTTTTCAAATGGTCTCTAAGCCTAATGGAGTTGTAAAAATTGACTGCTGAGTAGTTCATTTATGCAAGCTACTTGTTTCCCATGCTTCAATATTGGTTTCCTTTTTTTTTCTGGCCTACAATACTAGTGGAAATCCTCTTAGCATATTAATTAACTCATTCTGAAATGGTCAATGCAGAGAATTGAATTGTGGTTTTACTACAGAGGGATAGCAGTAAAAACTAAAGCCTCATACGACCTAGAAGCACTTTTCAAATGTATTTGATATCAGTGCAATTCAGCTTGATGTAAGCTTGGATTAAAGTTACGTGTATGTGAATGTGCATGTAGGTAAACAGCTGAGAACTTAAGAAGCCTGCCAGTTATCCACTTAGTACACTGTACTGGGTCACAAAGTGGTCAATGAGATGCATTTTAGAAAGAAAAAAATAAAGCACTTGCCAGGTGGGTGATAAGCCCTCTTTGACTGCACTCCAATAACAGACAGAGTGGGATAAAAAAAAGACAAAGTCAAGCCCAATATAATGCTTTAATGAACTGTGTTCAAATATAATAATAGCACTTAGCACTCAGACTTATACACCGCTTTATAGTGCTTTACAGTCCTCTCTAAGCAGTGTACAAAGTCAGCCTATTGCCCTCCACAATCTGGGTTCTTATTTTACCCACCTGGGAAGGTTGGAAGGCTGAGTCAACCTTGAGCCTGGTGAGCCTGGTAATGGTTGAATTTAGCTCTTAAGTGCTTGTGGAAGAAAAGGTTGGAGAAAAATAAGGTAACTGGTGAGATTTGAAATGCCAAATTGCAGGCAGATAGCAGGCAGCAGAAGTAACCTGCAGTACTGCACTCTAACCACTGTACCACCTCAGTTCATAATAAAAGATACACAGCTGCAAATTTGTACTTTATTTGGGGGAGGGGTTGCATGTGAAACTTGAGGTGATGTTTTGTTCCACAGAAAGTTGTTAGCAGTCAAAGAACATTTCAGTGGAAAAAATAGAACTTTTATCAAAGGGAAAAATAAGGCATCCTGATTGATTTTGATTCAGCTTTCAGGTTCTACCATCAGGCCAAGTGAGGGGATTTCCTTAGCAGGTTACTCAGTGGCATCAATAGCACCTTTCCAGTTGATTCTCTACAAGCATTTCGTTCTATTAGAGATGGAACTGTAGGTTCTAAAAACTGGTTCTTGACCATCACCATCACCCCAATTATCCAGTTGTTCCAGGTATGGTAAGAATATTTCTTCTTTAACAAGTTTAAAAGAAGATTCAAGTCCCTCCCAGTCATTTTCTTTACATGTAAAGCTGAAGAGGCACCATCTTTTTCTTCATCCTAGGAAGCAATTTGTGTTGAGTACCTTTACCTGTCCTGTCATTCGGGTAACACAATGTGCCACTCTTGAATTAATTCAGAATGGAGCTGGAAGGGACCTTGGAGGTCTTCTAGTCCAGCCCCTTGCTCAAGCTGCACATCCTATACCACTTCAGACAGGTGACTGTCCAATCTCTTCTTAAAAACCTCCAGTGATGAAACACCCACAATGTCTGACACCAAGCTGTTCCACTGGTTAATTGTTCTCACTGTTGGGAAGTTTGTCCTTAATTCCTTAGTTTGTCCTTAATTCCTTAGGGGCCTTGGTGGCTCAGGCTGTTAAATGCCTGCACTTAAGATCCAGCTGCCTACAACTGCTGTAGGCTCGAATCCCACCAGGCTCAAGGCTGACTCAGCCTTCCATCCTCTCGGGGTAGGTAAATTGAGGACCCAAGATTGTTGGGGGCAATAAGCTGACTTTGTAAAAATGCCGCTTAGTAATAAGCAGGCATATACAATGGAATGAAGGCTATTGCTGAGCACACTGGGTTGTATCCCAAAAAATTGTAAGCTGCCCTGAGTCTTCGGAGAAGGGCGGCATATAAATGTAATTAAAAAAAAAATTCCAGGTGGCTTCTGTCCTTGATTAGTTTCCATCCATTGTTTCTTGTCCTGCCCTCTGGTGCTTTGGAAAATAAATTGACCCCCTTTTCTTTGTGGCAACTTCTCAAATACTGGAATATGGTTATCATGTCACCCCCAGTCCTTCTTTACTCTATACTAGCCAAACCCAAATCCTGCAACCATTCTTCATACCTTTTTGTCTCCAGGCCTTTAATCATCTTAGTTGCTCTTCTCTGACTTTTTCCAAAGCCTCAACACTTTTTTTTTTAATGTGATGCCCAAGATTGAATACCATATTCCAAGTGTGGTCTTATTAAGGTTTTATAATCTTTAGTCAATACGGGTATACAAATCAGGTGACATCCAGTTCAGATACACTATGAATTAGATCTCTGAATTTGGACTTCTGAGGTGGGATGTACATCTGTAGAAGGAGGGTGGGTGAGGGAGAAATCTCAGGAATTGCATGGTCGCTTCCCAGTGAGGTGGCAACACATTCTAGAAAGAGACCCGAAATAAGAGATCTAAACTTGATGGGGGTGGGAGGAAAAGATTTAGAGTAGCCACACCTCAGAATCTCCCAGGGTATATCTATTAGCTGATAAAGGAGATTATTTATAGCTCAGGGTTGAAAAGAGGGGTCCTTAGTGTTCTCTGAGCTTGGTTGTTTTGTTGTAGATGTTTCATTATCCAAACCAGGTAACATCATCAGCAATGAGAGATGTGTCCTAGTTTGGGTAATGAAATATCTGCAAGAAAACCACCAAGCTCAGAGAACACCAAGGACCCTTTATATCTAATAGGTTAGATGGTTATAGGCAAGATTCTGCCTATTAGGTATAAGCAAATAAAGAACTGGACTTTATTTGGATGCCACTGTGTCATCTTTGGGCTCAGGTCTGACATCTTCTGATTCAATAAATTGATGCAATATAATTCAAACATCTCCCAAAAGTTGAATCAAACTAATTAAACATGGGCCTTTACCTCAATTATGATAAACTTATTTTAGTACATGTACAAAAGTTGTTTGAATGAACTGTACTGATTTGGAGGTATTCAATTTCATTCATTACTTTGACTCCACCTGCCAATTTGATTGGGAAGGTAGTTCACCTTGGGGATGTAATAAAACAGTCTTTGAATCAAGTTTCCAGAGTGGAGCTTTGTACAAGTCTACTAATGAAGAAATTTCACACAAGGGTATAATTTTCCTCATCTCCAAAGCTCCCCAATAGGGCAGTGGTTATTTCCAAAATATTGCAGAACAAAAACACATCTCCTGCTTTCTCACTTGGAAAGAAAATCAAAACTGGATAGGGAGACCATGCCTTTCTGTACTCACTGATAAATGAGAGCAAACCAAGAGTTCCTTGCAAATAGAGCTGCCTAACTATGAATATATGAAATTTTTGTTTTCTTGATGATGGCCTCTCTCAGACCATCTGATTCTCGGGACAGAAATATTCCATCTTTCATTGTTAATGTCTTGGGGAAAATTGTATATAATTCTCTCCTCCAAACAACAACATTCCTAAGAGGTCTGTAAGGGACGTGAATAAGTGCACCATCGTGCCTCCCGTCCCTGTCCTATTGTCCTCATTTAATAGTACCTATTTTCTGTATTCTTACTCATGTTCATACTTATACCTATTATTTTGTAAGCGATTGACAAAATCAAATAAATCAACTAACTAACTAACTAAATAAATAAATAAATAAATAAATAAATAAATACTAGCCCTGTTTGTGTAGAAACAAATATACAGAGACACAACCTCAATATTATCTTAAGAAGTTGTTATGGAAGTGGTCCGCAAAAATTGCCCAATCTATATTGGGAACAGTAATTGATATAAAAGATAAACTCAATTACTAGAGGGAGAGAATAATTTCTTCAATACTTCCTCAAGGTTGATACTTAACAGAACAGAATAGAACATAGGCCACACAAGGAATTTGTCTCTAGTACTTAAACTCTTAATGTACATATAAATGCCAAAGTGACAGGTCATATATGATAAATCATAGGATACAATAAGATACAAACAATAAGTGATAAATCATAAGATACCAATAGGTGGTAGAAAAGATGAGAAGGGATGAGAAATGAGAAGATGAAAAAGATGAGAAGATGAGTAGGACAATAGCACTGCAGCCTACTACATGGGTAAATATCTTTAGGCATAAGAACGTGCTATGGGAATTTGATGTTTAGCATGAGGTGGGGAATTATCCTTGTGTCTAGTTGTTTTGGCATGCAATGCCATATAGTGGCATCCTGAGGGGACAAGTCAAAACAGTTTATGTCAAAGATGTGAGAGATCTGTAGATAGTCAGCACTCTTTCTGGTTCATACAGTACACAGATCTTCAACGGATGGCAACAGGAATAACACAGTCTTCCTTTTCATCCTTTCACTGCTTTGTCAAGATCTCCACTTTGTATTCACCATAATGACCTAAATTAACCTCAACCTGAAGCAGTGTATGTGAGTGGCAAGGGAGGAGGAAAAACAGATGCTATAACATATTAGAAAAATAATTGGAGATAACACTAGAAAATGAATTTTTGAGAGTTGGTAGGAGGAAAGAATAAAAGAAGACTTTTTTTTCTCCAGAAATTTCACCTTATCCCTAGTGTTTTATATCCAATGGTCCTTACAAAGAACAGCAATTTATCAGTGCTTCAAGGCCAGCATTCTCCTGATGATCAAAGTTTTGATTAGTCATCTTAATTATTGCTAAGATTAGTGAGGAACAGATTGTAGTGCCACCTTCTTTGATGCCGCCATAGTTAGAACATGATGAATGTTATTTGCTGCTTGCTATTTCTGGAGACTTTTTTTTCTACAATTCATATATGTGTGCTCAGTGAAGTGGAGAGGAGAAAAACCACAGGAGTCTTCATTTTAATTTGACAGACTCACCAGGTCATCCCTTGTGCCCTTTAAAATGTAGTTATGATAAGAGAATAGGGGAAAAAGGAACTCCATGAAAAGTAAATCACATAGCAGACCCTATCATATCTTTCCTTCCAGTCCTTTGGATAACACTATTGGTAGGTATATACAGATCTCAAGAATGGCCTTTGTAAGTGCTGCTGTGGCTAATTAGAGGAAAGGTTATGCTTTTGTCTCATGCTCCCAACCAACAGTTTTTTTTTTCATACTAAGGGGTGGACCGTGGAAGGATAGTGTCTGTTACCCAGAGCTGTAAATTCCACCTCAATTTTGCAAATAAAACATGCATCGTTTACTACTGAATGCATTCCTGTATTCACAGGGCTTTCCAAACTATGCTTAAACAATTAATGTGTACGCATTTGATTTTTTTTTTTTTGCAGTTGCTTCAAGTACTTCTGATCACTGTAAGCAACACAAAGAAAGTAAGCAATACACCATCTAGTTCAATCAGTAGACATCTCCTGGGGAGATTGTGAAGGTCTTCATTCTGGATTTTCTAAGATATGAAGCAACCTGAGCTGATTAAAAGCTCAGGGCAATTGGTTGTAGGTTACTCCCCAGTCTTCTGATTATGTGATTATTCTAATAGAAGTATCTAATGGGATGATGTATGGAAGTTTCACAGGTCTTAGTAGCAGTGTGATAGTTTCTACTATTAATGGACACATTTCCCAATAGCTGCATTAAACAGATATAATTAGGGCAATTTGACATGGATGGAAATGCTGCAGGATTTTCCTATCTGTATAGCTAGCTAGCTATTTACCTCCCGACATTCTTCTAATGGAACTCAAGGTCTCTCATCCTATTTTGGCAGGTTCCCATCCAGCCACTGACAGCCTAATATGTATCTCTTTTTTTCTTAAAATCAGATGCAATCATGAAACTCTTTGAGTATTATCACAACAACTGTATGAGATAGTTCTGTACATTTCAGCTGTACATTTTGCCAACTCATGTAAGTAGGATAAAACAAAAAAATTGTTGGACGCTCAGTGTAAGATGCACCTATTCTCAGATATACATTTCTTTATTATTTGTTAAATAGATTGATCACCCATCTTAGCATAGATAAGTCTGGCAATTTACAATATTCTTTGCTTCCAAAACTTTTCTGCCAAAAGTCATGGATTCAGAAGATATTGATGATAGAAGACATTAATAATTAAGGCTCATGTCAGGTAGTTAATAATTGTCATGAATTTAATTGTACATATCCAATCAGTAAATACAGTATTTATGATTCTTTCCATAGATTGCAGTTCACTTTCCAATGTCTTGTTCTTTAAATTATTGTTATGCATGATATTATTTAGCTATCATCTTTTGGTAATGCAGATGTAACTCTACTTACTACAATCTCACCCTATATACACACATTTATTTATTATTATTATTTATTTTTATTTTATTTGACTTGTATGCTGCCACTCTCTGAAAGGACTCGGGGTGGCTCACAGATAAAAACATAGAACAATAAATAAGTTTAAAAATGCTGCTTAGTAATAAGCAGGCATATACAATGGAATGAAGGCTATTGCTGAGCACACTGGGTTGTATCCCAAAAATTGTAAGCTGCCTTGAGTCTTCGGAGAAGGGCGGCATATAAATGTAATTAAAAAAAAAGATTAAACCTAACAAGCCAAATCCAACAGTAAAAACCCAATTAAAATCCCACCCTCCCCACAGGAGGTCAGTCCAGCCCAGCCTGTAAGAACAACCAGGTTTTTTAGATCGCGCCAGAAAGAGGAGAGATCGGGGGCCAGCTGGAGCTCAACGGGTAGTTGATTCCATAAGGCAGGAGCTGCTACAGAATAGGCCCTTGCCCAGGGACACCACCAGCCAACATTGTCATGCAGACGGCACCCTGAGGAGTCCCAGCCTGTGTGCTCGCACAGGGCGATCGGTATTTGATGTCAGCAGGAGACGCTCCTGCAAGTACCCCGGACCCAAGCCATGAAGGACTTTGAATGTTAATACCAACACCTTGAATCTCACCCGGAGGGCAACCAGCAACCAATGCAGCTCGCGCAGGAGAGGCGTAACATGGAAGTACCGGGAAACTCCCATCACAACCTGCACGGCCGTATTTTGCACCAGCTGGAGCCTCCGGATGGTATGCAAGGGCAGTCCTAAATAGAGAGCGTTGCAGTAGTCGAGTCGGGACGTGACAAGTGCATGAGTTACCGTGCGAAGGGCATCTTGCTCCAGGTATGGGCGCAACTGGCGAACCAGCTGAACCTGGGCAAAGGCCCCCCTGGTCACGGCCCCCACCTGCTCCTCCAAACCGAGCCATGAATCCAGGAGAACCCCCATTGCCCTATCCACAGGGGCACCACCTCTCCCATGACCAAAGATGGAATCTGTTCACTGCGAGATGCCTGTATGCACAGCCACTCAGTCTTGGCCGGATTGAGCTGTAGCTATGGCAAATCTGTTGAGATTAATGGTAGTTTTATGCTGTTGATAATTTGATCATATCCTGGAAAGGTAATCTGTGTGCAATCAGTTCTGCTCTAAATCAATCTGTCTTTTCTCTCTCCTAAAAGATAGATTGACTTGATCATAAATATTGCCCAGTAACACAGACTATTTGCTGCTGATCTCAATAAATAGAAATAAATTGTAACATTTAATTCTTTTCTTCACTAAAAAGAATTAAAGCTAACATGTATGTCTTGCCCTGCAGCTTTATAAGGTCTGACGAGCACAGTGAGAAATAATTGCACTTCTCCAGTCCATTGTTTCCAATATCAGCAAGGGAGAAAAGTCACACAACCATAGAGACAAGACCAAAAGATTGTAAAATATGCCTATTTTCTAGTGCTGAGCAGATATAGAAAACAGAGAAGAGGAGGGGACTCACTGGTATTGTTATACTCTGTGTACCTAAGAAAATTCTTCAGGAATGATCACAAAACTATTTTCTAAGGTATAATGAAGTTTAGATAGGGGGAAAACATGATCCCTCTCATTGAATCCTCCTGGGAGAGGATGTGGCTACATACTAAAGAGAAACTGTTGAAGAAGCAGTGTTTTAGGCTTGTACTCCTTGGGATAAGCTAAAGAAAGAAGCCAAAATAAAACATTTGTCCAGGTAATTTGCCTATAGCTGGTCGATTGGATCCACTTGTAAGTGAAACCAACAGGAAGAAATTTACTCCTTTATGGGAAACATAATACAGAATTAACAGAGTTGGAAGGAATCTTGCAGGTCTTCTTCAACCTTTCAGACAAATGGCTGTCCGATCTCTTCTTAAAAACCTCCAGTGATGGCACACCTACAACTTCTGAAGGCAAGTTGTTTCACTGATTGATTGTTTGAACTGTCTGTCAAAATCTCTCATTATTTCTAGGCTGGATCTCTCCTTCATTTCTTTTCATCCATTGCTTTGTCCTATATGGTAGACATAGTGGTTTAGTTTAGTTTAGTTTAGTTTACTTTAGTTTATTGACCTTACTGTCATTGCACCTCGTACAACGAAATCAAACAACACCTTCAGTGCACATCATGACCATGAAAATAAACACAAAACACATCCTTCACACTTCACACATTGAATTGAAAACCCCCGACACCGCACCAACACTGCACTATGCAGTAGAATTCAACAGAGCTACTGCCCTGGGATAGAAGCTGTTTTTCAGCCTATTTGTCCTTGTTTTTACAATACTGTACTGTCTGCCAGATGATAATAGTTCAAGAAAAGGGTGCCCAGGATGATATGGATCATTGAGAATGTTTTGAACTTTCTTAAGGCAGCAGGAGCTATAAAGCTGTTCCAAAGAGGGGACAGGGCAATCAATGATCTTCTGGGCAATGATTTTAACCCTCTCGAGTGCTTTCCTATCTGCCACTGTACAATCGGCAAACCATACACAGGTGCAGTATGTTAAAATGCTCTCTATGGTGCAGCGGTAGAAGGTCACCAGCAGTTTTTCATTCAAAAAATGAAAAATGGTATGGTATGGTATGATGTGATATATGATATACTGATATGATTTACTAATATATTGATATGATATAATATGATGTTTAAACACAACAACTATGAAGCTTTTCTATGTTTTCCTTATTAACACTTTTTTTCCTTTAGTAGTGAAAAAAATGGAAGACTCACAAAAAAATTAAGAGAGTTACAATTAGGCATTTGTACTGCTAAAGAACTTTATTTAATCTTCATTTTTAGGTTAACTGACAAATTTACAGTTCCCAAAGTAATTGGAAGATAGTTATCCTCCAGCCATGCATTTCCTTGACTGCTATGATGCAGCTGCCAGCCGAAAAGAAAATGCATTGCAAATTGTGTATATTTGGGAAGACATATAAAGAAAGCACATATTGTGGGGGGAAAATGCATAGTAGCATACATATATTAGAGAAAGATGTGCATAAAAGACCACATTAAGGAAAGCTGTTATGATAATAAATATGAATTTTCATTTTTTTTCTTTAAAAAAAATCCCTGCAGGATAATATATGATAATTGTATTCACCCAAATACACACAGAATGGCTAATGACTAGATACAGCTCATTTACCCAGTGTTACCAGCTCCATGAAAATAAGGGATATTAATTGCTTAAAAAAAGCCTTATCTGCATGCAGCTTTTGGGGCAATTGGGCAGGGGGAGCAACATGGTGAGCCATATGGGATGTTCTACTTGGTTAAATGCCCTAAGTCATGGGTCCCTAAGCCCTGGGCCATGGTGCACTACCAGGCCGCAGCCTATTCAGAACCGGGCTGCACCAGCGGTGGGTAAGTATGCATGCATGCTCAGCCCCACTCACACAAGTGGAAGATCTATGCGCCCATTGCTCACCAGTGGTGTATTAACCATTAAGCAGACTAAGGATGTGCTTAGGGCACCAGGCCCAAAGGCGGCACCGTAAAAACATTTATATACCTAAGTTAGGCTTTGTTTGAACAGTATGTACAAAGGAGGAGGGCACCAAGATTTGTCAGTGCTTAGGGCACCAGAGAGCCTTAATCCGCCACTGCTGCTCACACAGATGAAGCTGTGTGCACACAAACCTGCCCCTTCCACAAAACCATCCTTTCCCCTCTCCCTCCATGCCAGGCTGCCACCTGGGAAGGTTGGGGAATGCTGTCCTAACTTTGTTTGTAGCAATAGAAGAGAATATTTGTAGCTCAGAGTTGAAATGAGGGGTCCTTATTGCTCTCTAAGCTTGGTTGTTTCTTGCAGACCTTTCATTAGCCAAACTAGGTAACGAAATATCTGCAAAAAAGCAACCAAGCTC
Organism: Naja naja; assembly: GCA_009733165.1. NCBI lineage: Eukaryota > Metazoa > Chordata > Lepidosauria > Squamata > Elapidae > Naja > Naja naja. The sequence goes on along the minus strand of CM019156.1, from coordinate 10,281,820 downwards.
AGAGAGCACCAAGGACCCCTTATTCATTTGTGTCAAATATTCCATTGCAAAAATACGAAATTGCAGCATTTGTGCAGTGGCCTCATTGTACATCTGTTGACATTAGAGTTTGCTGCTGATGCTGCTGTATCCATCTCTGTCAGACTCCCAGACGCTAGCATAGCAGAAATGAGCCAAAAATTTGACATGGCAAGGCTGCATAAGAATGTTGTTTTGCATACTAAAATACAGACATATTAAGCAGCTGATTGTCTTCTATCAACATTAGAGTGCAATCACCTCTTATAAGCAGTGCAAGTTAAATTTGATGCTTTGTGGTTAGGTGAAAGTTTGCTATTGTTTCTGTAATTGCCATTCTCCCTTGGGAAATTCTAACTCAAAAGTAAAAGTACAATAATGAAATAAATATAATTAAGAGATATATGATTATCAGTTTCCCCATGAGTTTTTGTTTGGGAGAAAAGGTTTGTAAAAAAAAGATACATAAAAGCTTGGCCTAGCCATATTAAAATGACACAGTGTGATATGGATATGCAAATGGGGTTGGCAAGAAAAATAATTTTAGATTTTTGTTTTTACTATTTCTTGTAGTGCAAACATTATTCTGAGCTTTTAATAATATAGCATACTCCTCCTGTTCAAGCTAATTTTTTTTCTTTTGATTTCTTCTTGTGGAAGATATTGGAACATTGCTGATCCAAACACTGCTGTTTGTATCCTTGTTCAAAATGTGTCCTTTCCCTGAAAAGAGAAATTCAATGAATTACCACTCAGAAGAAGGCAAATTAGCAGTTCCAGAAATGCAGTTCAGGTTTTGGAATATTCACTGCTCTAGGAATAATTAAAATGGCACCAACAACTTTAAATTTCTTCAGAATGCTTCATCAGGTATGAGGATGCAAATGAGTAGCTCATGAGGAAGAAGCATCAGCTTCAAAAGAATGGGCTAGGAGGTGACTTCAACTGCAGTTCAAAAGCTGCAAGTCTTAGCAGTGTCAAGTTTACACCTAAATATTTTTAATTGGCTTAATTGGATCTTAGTTTCTACTTTGCTGAATTTTGTTCTCTATTTTAATTTTGACTGGTTAGACACCTCGAATGCTTCAAGGTAGAAAGATGAGATCTAAATTGAAATAGCAATTAACCTAATAGCAGTAATAACAAGAGTGACTATCAATAAATTATAATCATAGTGCATAATTTATGGGAGGTGAAGATGGTGCAAGCTCTCCTAGAAGAATTGCTTTCAATAGTGGTTCGGGAGACCTTGTAAAGGTGAGAAGAAGCTATAATGAGTCTTGCTGAGGGGTTTTTTGCTGCCTCAAAACTTCAGGTGCTAATTCCAGTAGCTGCTATAAAAGTTGGCCTATTTATTGTACATATGGCAATGACTGGAGCTTCTGGATGAAGCTTTGAAATGAAGCAATGCACCTGTTTCACTGTGTTTTAGAAGCAGGAACAGGCAAAACAACTTCAAAGAGGTGCTTCAAATGAAACTTCATGAAAGGAGAGCCTCCTTTGGAAGTTTTCCATGTGCCCTAACATTTAATGTGAATTCCTTCTCTTCTACGGAATGAAAGTGAAGGTGGGAGAAAGCAAAGTAATTAATAGATTACTTTAAAAAGAAAAAGAAACAACCCTCTCTTCCATCTTGTTCTGTCTTCTGTGTTCTTAAGATCTATTAGGGATTCTATTACAACCAGAGACAGAGGTCAAATGCCCCATTGGAAAAGCAACACCTGTTTTCCAGAGGATGAATAAAACCTGGTCCTTGTCATCTATATCACTGAAACTTAAATTCCGTTTGCTTGCTTCTATAGTGATCCTGACGACTATTTTTGCCAGTGAGACCTGGAAGGCATCAGCAAGTATTAACAAGAGATTCGGTGTCTTCCAACAAAGATGCCTTCACCAAATCCTAAAGATTCACTATTTTGACCATGCTACTAATGAAAAAGTGCTCCGAAAGAGTTTCTCCTGCACATTACATAATCTAGTTGCATGCAGAAGCCTTCAACTTGCAAATCATACACTCCATATGGAGAATAACCAAATTCCCAAGATGAGATAGATCCCACCCCATGCCAAACAAACAAGAGGATGCCTTAAATACATGGAGAAGAACATTCTTTGATGACTTAAAGAGTTTAAACACTACATGGGAAGACACTGATGTATTGCCCCAAACAGAAAATATTGAAGATCCCCTGATAAGTGACATAGTATGAGAGGTATATAGTATTTTTAATACTCAAAAAATACAACCAGGAAGCAGAATAAGAAATGTTGGAGGGGGAGAAGATTTGAAGGTGGATTTAGTTGGGGTAAGTAGCATCAGAGATTGGAGATAAGACAAGCAGATCACCATATTCAGAGTTTACTCTCCAGGTGATCAGAGGAAAACATCTTAAGCAAAGGCTTTAGAAATGCATGAGATTTTTTCTGAAGAAAGTTTGGAATGAATGTGACGTCTTGGGCCATCAGACGAGTCTTAGAAGAGAGAGGGAGCTATCATAGGAAGATTCATTGTGATTTATATCAATGAACGTTGTGGAGTGCAGTCAACTTTGGACACTGTATCCATTTTCTCCATCACTGGATGAAAAAAGTAGATGTACAATGTGTGTGAAAAATGAAAAATCATTTATCTTTGTCAATCAAACAAAAACAGGGAATCATTCGTATGTTCAAAATCTATTACTTGAATTCAAAGCCTGGAAATGCAGATCACCATTTTACATACTTAGTTATATTCCCCCTGTTTACAAATGTCTGAATCATGAGAACATTTTCAAATTTCAATCCTGTAGGAAAGTAACAATAAGTGCAAAAGGTGGAACAAATAAAGAGTCTTTATGGGATATCCTGGAATCAGTCATTTAACAGTCAAGAAACACCATCTCCTATGCACCATTTCCAATAGATCAAAGTAATCAGTCAACACAACTGTGAAAGCAACTTCTCTGCAAGGAGACATAGGGAGGAGTAGAAGGGGGAGGGGAAATGGAGGTAGAGGGACAAAGGGGAGGAGGAGGAAGGAGTGGGGAGAGAGAAGAGAAGGGGAAGGAAGAGAAGAAGCTATCAGTGCTATTTCTATGGGTGCTTTGGTTCTTGTTGCATTTTCTTCAAGCCTGTAAAGGGAAAAAGAACAATTTGAAGAAGATTCAAGGTGAATTTGGAGAAACTGGAATCCTTAGAGAGGTTTTTTTGTGACTTAACACAGTGTTTTCTTAACATACATTTTGCAAGCATAGTATGAGATGAATAACATATGCAGATGGTGCAAATTATGCAAAATGTCATTGGATTACTTCAAGTAATAAATCAAGCCAGCCTGATCTATTAATATCAAGTCCCAGTCTCAGCAGAAATAGCAGATTGAAGGGAATATCGGGTTGAATATCATAACTGTATACAAGATGCACCTTTCTACCCTTCCAAATTGGAGTCACATGTCCTCGCATGGAAAAAAAAATAGGCTTTCTGACGTACAAGAAAACTGCTAAATCAAAAAAAACATGGAGAATCCACAGAAATATAGAGTGAAACTTTTAGGTTCCAATCTCTATATCGGGGTCCCCAACCCGCAGTCCATGGACTGGCACTGGGCTGCAGCATGCCAGAAATGGGCCACACAAACAAGTGAAGCCCCATCCATGGGATCCAGGCAGCATGTGAAATCATGCCCCCTCCAGCCCACAGAAAAACCTCTCTCCACGGAACTGGTCCCTGGTGCCCCAAAGGTTGGGGGAGGGGTGCTGCTCTACGTGGTCAAATGCTGAGCATAGAGTGGTTCTAGAATGAGCCTCTACCTAAGAGGACAAAGTCTTTAAATGAATCCACTTATAAGTGACCATAATTTTTAAAGCTATGGCATCTTTTATTTTCAGAGTGAAAACAGAGCTAAACAACTTTTGAATGGTTAATTTAAGAATTGACAATTAAGATGGTAATCAAAAGAGACACTCAGGAAAAAATGAGAATCTCTTTTATAGGACTTCAATATATGGGGTGCAAGCATTTGGATGGACATTAAATGACAGTAATGGTTAATTTGTGTTTTCTCTTTGCTGACATCAAATGGTCTTCAAGATTTCCAGTTCTGCTGCTCTGTATCAGAGCTTATATCAAATGCATTGGCTTAGTTGGCTGAACTTTAAGGCTTTCCTTTTCAGGTTTGATTTTATTTTATTTTTTAATTACCCTTTTAAAAGCAATCAAAGTTATCTGAGTGCACTTTTGTTCCTCTCTTAAAAACAAGACAAACCCACTCATAATTATATTGCAGAGGCCTTTGGCCAAATTGCATAGCATCAGCATTATTGCAAATAAGAAGGCCCTTTACCTAGAAAGGGTACTATCAACATAAAGAAATATTTTTTTAAACATTGGTAAATAACAGCACTAAACGGACTGAATCAATTGAATGTCTGAGCATCTCAATAACAATAGTAGAAATTTTCAAGAAATGCAAAGTACCAGGATGATGGTTTTAGGAGAATTCACATAAAGGTTGCTCAGACAAAGAGGCATGGCATAAATATGGTTTACCTCATGGAAGTAGAACTTGTTTCTAGACAACTGTACACTGTCAAACAAAATGGCTTCTGTGGCAAGTGTTGCCAATGATAAATTATCGCATGTTACAAACCACATAGGACCACTTAGATATGTTGCTATTCCATCTCTAATCTTGGATGGGATAGCACTTCCTCGTTCAAAAACAGTGTGCAATTTTGAGGTCTTCCTGGGCTCACAGATGGTTGCAGCTGTGGCCAGGAAGCCTTTATACCATTTGCTGTGATCTGCCACTCTTTATGAGATTCTGTTTAATGTAACCTTATCCCAGAGTTAATACTCCTAGGTTGAGCTTCCATCCTATCTTGCAGTCCTGCAAAATTGAAATGCACCTGCAAAATGCAATGTTTGAACTAATTGGTCTTCCCTTCCAATGCTACAATTCTCTCTTTTTTAAGATTTTTATTTTCCTTTTTCTGTAATTTATTTATTAAATAATTTGCCGCCCATCTTGCTAGCCATTAATGTTGTAAATCAAGATACACTGTGTCATTTTAATAAAGACTTCAATGCAGTAATGTTTATATAGGATGGTTAAATGTTATTAAGTTCAGGAAAGGACAACTCAAAATATGTTCTGTTAAGAGAGACATGCTTCCAAATAATGTTGACCATTGGGAAAGGAGGCACATAAAATGCATAGTGGTTTTCTATAATGCAAGGAATCCTGGAGGCAAGTTTTGACTTCTGAATTCCCAGCCTAACATCCTACGAGGCAAATCATTTTGTATTTGTGCCCTTCATAAAGAAAAAGATAATGAATTGCCACCAGCCTAATACATTTGTTTGTCTCTCTTTTTTTGCATGCATAACTGACTTCTGTTGTATTATGTCTCTGAGTCATTCCTTTGGAGATTTGCCCATTGCTAGCTAATTTGTTTTGTTTTTTCTTACTTAGTGAGTCTTTGGGGATTTTCAAGCATGTAAAATGGTTCATATTCTTCAGGCAAAATGTTAAGAGAGAGCAAAGATAGCAAGTTGATTGAGTTTAATCAATTGTTCATCAATGTCAGTGGAATAGAAAGGATGGCTCTAAAGATCTTAAGTGCATCCATAGCTGATTGGGGCTTGTTTTTTTCCATTAGACCCATTATGGCAGGTAGAAACACTTTGAGAGAAATATTTCACTGTATTTTCTTCATGCAAATACTCAGATTTAACATTTTAGAATTGATTTACACGTTCATTTAACAATTTAGAATTGATCCAACAGTATAATAATATTTGAAATTGCCTTAATTTTATGATATAATGAAAAACACTAATACAAAAGCTAAGGCTTTATCTTAAAAAATAGCCCATGAAACACCCAAATCTAACTGTGTATGGGTAGTACTTAACTTACAACAATTTGTTTCGTGACTATTCAAAATTACAGTCATCTTCTTTTAATGACCCCACAATCCCTTGCAGGGTGGAGCAACTGAATGGAGCTGACTGTTTACTGACCGGATGCCCTTCCTGTCGCCAATGCAGAGTTTTGTTCAGCAGATATATTCTCATTGTGCCCAGAGAGAGAAATATCTGCTCTGCCTAGGATTGAACTCACAACCTCCTGATTGTGAGATGAGAGTCCACCTCTAGGCCACCACACCACAACTGTTCCAAATTACAATGGCACTGAAAAAAGTGATTTACGAGCAGTTTTCACATATGACCACAAGGAAGCTGCAACACTTGTGTGATCAAAATGCCAGTTCTTGGCAACTGGCATGTATTTATGACATAATGTCCTGGAGTTATGTGATCACCATTTGAACTCTTCCCAGCCAGCTTCCAACTAGCAAAGTCAATGGGAGAAGCCAAATGTGCTTAACAACTGCATGGTTTACTTAACTACTGCAGTGGTTCTCTTAACAATTGTAGCAAAATGGTCATAAAATTGGACACAGCTCTTAACAATTGTCTTTTTGGGCAATAGAATTTGGGCTCAATTGTGCAAATGTAAGTCAAGAATTACCAATACTTCAACGAGGTTTACTTATTTTTAGGGATAAAATTTCCATTGTCTCAAAATTATCCCACTTAAGGGTTTGCTTAACAGTTGTCTTCCATTCCTTCAAAATGGCATAGAATAATAAAACCAAAACTATGGGTTATATTGCACTATCAATAGTACTTAGATTTATATACTTCACAGTGCTTTACAGCCCTCTCTAAGCGATTTACAGAGTCAGCATATTGCCCCCAACAATCTGGGTCCTCATTTTACCCACCTCGGAAGGATGGAAGCTGAATCAACCTTGAGCCATTCAGGATTGAACTACTGGATTGAACTACTGGCAGTCGGCAGAATTAGTCTGCAATACTGCATTCTAACCACGGTGCCACCATGGCTCTAGTTGGTTATATTTCAGCAAATGTTCAGATTGGATTCAGATGGCAATATCATTTTCCCAGGTTTTTTATTTTAACATGGTCGACCAAAACTTGCTGAAGTAGTGAATTAAATACCTTTGTCCTTTGTGGCTGTCATGTGGGGTATAGCTGCAGGCGCAGTAAAAAAGACATATTGTTAAGAGATCCCGGCATATAAATGTTTACATTGAATAATGGAATTGAGCAGGCATTTGAGAATAGATAAACCTGAACATTCCCTTTCTTAATGTCAAACTGTACACAACATCCCTATCTGGATATTATTCCAATGGGAAGAAGCATTAAAGTTGGCCATATTAAGCTAGAGATCCCATGTAGTTTAAACACCCACAAAAGATAATAAGTTTACTGTCACTGTGCTAAATCTCTCTCTCTTTCATGGTAGTATATCTCCTACCATCACCCCATTCTAAAGAATAAAACACAATTGAGGAACTCATGGCTAATATTTAAAAAGAATTGAAAATAAAATCAGGAAAGTAAAAAATGCTATCAGTATCTATTGCCAATTGGGATGTCAAAGTATAAGATTATTTAACTTCCTATCCAAAGTTGAATATAAGATAAAAAAAGAAAACCAATACTACAATTCTATTTTCCAGGTTAGAAAATCTTGTCTGCTGCCATTTGCTCTAAAACAGCTGCATGAAATTTTTGCTTGCTATCAGATTGGGCTGGATAGCTATATGTAAGATTCCTTTGATTTGCATCCATCTTTGAAGGTGATGAGATTCACTTTGTTGACCTGAAGAAGACATATAATCTGTCTCTATGAGATGTTTTACATCCTTTAGCAGCCTCTTCCACCACTTAAAATATCTGGAAGAAGCTTATGTACAAAATTCACTGAAGATGGTAAAGAGGTAAAAGCACACATCTGGTTTGCCCCTAGAAACAAGGAAGGTGCATTACTTTGGAAAACTTCTTTAAAAGAATGTTTGGTACACTTTCAAAGTTTGGTTAGACAGATGGAGATTCTAGAATAAGGGTTAGCAAGCTTTTCTGTCAAGGACTGCCTTCTTCTAGAAGTAATGCATAAGAAACTTTGTAGTGTGTTCATCTGAAAGATGCAGTAAAAGACAAGAATCAAAACAGGAACACTGTGGGTTGCAAATATAGCTGACCGACATCAAAATATTCAGAAAACTCATTTTGGTGCTATCAAGTGGTTGACCTGGATTTTTTCCTGATGCTAAGAGAATAGAGACCCACATTCTTGTATTTCTTGTTTTATTTCTTATTCTTCTGCCTCTACCTTTTTCCCTTTTCTATTTTCCTTTTCTTCTTTTCCCAAAAAAGTCAATTGGCCCTTACTAGAGATCTGAATCAATATCTTGCAGAGGTCTTTTGGAATTAGGCTGAAGGCTTTGTAAACCAGGCCAGAAATAGCAACTCTTTTTACAGCCCCAAACTATTCTTTTAAAACACTTTTTCTTTCATGTCTGAAGTCTTCAGACAAGTCTTCAGGCTTAGCATTAAGGAGTGCTGGTTTTAGGATAGCATCAGATGAGTACATGGGCCATTTTTGATAGCCATGATATGTATGGGAAATGTTTTAATGCTCATAATAGATGACTATTGAAATATTCACAATGACTTCCTAATGACTGTATGCAACTTCACTAAATGAGACTCAAGATATTTGGGGAAAAGAAGGAAAATCAGTTCTTAGCTCATGGCTTTTTAATTTCTCATAGTTATATCAATATAAACTGATTATTACCATATTACAAATGAAATGTATCCTATTAATAGTGATTGTGTTATCCTTTTTGCTGTTTTCATCTATGATGACCTAATAGAAGACATAGCTGATAAAACTACAACTTGGGATCAAGTTTTTTTTTTAAAAAAATCCTGATATTTATTTTATACTTGAACTTGTATGCCCATCTCAAGACTTGGGGCTCACAGCTAAAAACATATACAATAAATATTTAAAAATAATTAAACAAAACAAGCCCAAATATAAGCGTAAAACAATAAACATTAAAACCCTCCTCCCCAAGGAGGGGTCACAGCCAGGTTGGTCAAATAACCAGGTCTTTAGTTCACGGTGGAAGGTGGAGATCGGGGCCAGGCGGAGCTCCAAAGGCAGTTGATTCCAGAGGTCAACCGAAAAGGCTCATCATCGGGAGTCACCAGCCGGCACTGACCGCCGACTGGACCCAGGAGTCCTTGCCTATGAGCTCACAGGGTGGCGGTACTAGATATCGGAAGAATCCCTCAAATATTGAGAACCCATGCCATGTAGGACTTTGAATGTCAAAACTAAAACCTGATATTCCTGATCCAAAATTCTAAGTGGTGGAAAATGGATTGTGTTTGAGTGAAAACTTCCGCTCTCTTAGTCTACCAAGGAACCCCAACAAGTTTTCACCGAATCTCAAGGTTCCATGAGTTTGCAAAATTCTACTTTGAATCATTACTGCAAAATTTGTTGTAAAACAAAATTGTGCCGAAAAGTAACAAGATTACATTGCCAGCAACATTTTATGTACTGAGTTAATTATAAACATTCATTGGTTAAGAACAATGCAATGGCACTCTGTTTTATTCGCTTTTTTTACTGTGACACAGTTAGAGCTGCACACTACTCTCACTTCTTAGAACAGAGCCATTCATCTTGATTAATAAAATGTTATAAATGTTATGCTTCTGTGCTTTAATAATGATAATGTAGTGAAGCAAAGTTTGAGCCTCCTTGGGAAGCCTAGTTGTACATTTAACAAAAAAAAGTGAATCTAAAGATTTTTCATCTGCTTCTTAATCATTCCCCATCAATTACCAAATGTCCCAACCATCCAAATGGAGCAATAACAAAATATGATGGTACGCAAGTCTCTATGTTGAAGTTTCCACCATTAGACACTCTACCATTCTGTCTCTTAAAACCTGAGTCCAGGTTTTCTGGCCATTCTGCGTGATCACTCTTCTGCTTGCCTTAAGAGTGTAGAAAAGAACAGCAAAGATGAGTAAGGGGGTTCAAGGCTAAGAGATATGAAGAACAGTTGCAGGACTTGGGTATGTCTAGTCTAGTGAAAAGAAGGACTAGGGGAGATATGATAGCAGTGTTCCAATATTTGAGGTGCTGTCACAAAGATGAGGGGGGCAAACTATTTTCCAAAGCACCTGAAGGCAGAACAAGAAGCAATGGATGGAAACTAATCAAGAAGAGAAGCAATCTAGAACTAAGGAGAAATTTCCTAATGATGAGAACAATCAAGCAGTGGATCGGCTTGTCTTCAGAAGTTGTGGGTGCCCCATCACTGGAGGCTTTCAAAAAGAGACTGCACAGCTACTTGTCTGAAATGATATAGAGTCTCCTACTTGTTGAGGGAGTTGGACTAGATCAGGGGTCTCCAACCTTGGCAACTTCAAGACTTGTGGACTTCAACTCCCAGAATTCCTCAGACAGCTTTGCTGAACTAGATGAGCTCTGAGGTCCCTTCCACCTCTGTTATTCTATGTGCTACGTTTTAATAATTAAAATGCAGTTTTGAACTCATTGTACAAAATGCCATCGTTGTTTGTTTATTTATTTATTTTTAATGGTAGAAATAAAAAAATTATAATTCCTGGCTTTTCAGTGACTCAGATCCCAAAGGGTTTTAACTGGGTTCTTCATTGTATAATTTTTTAACAAAATTTTTAAGGGGTTCAGGGAGGGGGGTGGGATGTCAGGTGCAGTTGGAGCCTGGAGGGCTCTACTGGAATATTCCCAGTCCAGGTCTGGAATGGGTCATGGCAGGGGGGGGTTGGGGCCATCTGGGGCTCTTGGGGAGAGGGTGGGGTGTGTGATTTCCACATGGGGAAGGGCAGCAGAGGTATGAACGGGGGGCCATATCGGTTTTTCGGAGTGCGCCCCGCTGTCTTCGAGTGGTGGCGCGTTCCGACCCTCCGGTTCCTGCCCACTTCCCTGGGGGTTTGGAGGACCAGGGCCCTGGGCTCAGGTTGGTCTATTTGAATGCCAGATCCATGGTGAACAAAGCTCCCCTCGTCCAGGAACTGATTGAGGAGGAAGACGCGGACCTGGCTTGCATCATGGAGACCTGGTTGGGCCCAGAGGGAGGGGTCCCTCTGGCGGAATTGTGCCTGTCAGGTTTCCATGTGCTGCACCAACCTCGGGCCCAGGGTAGGGGCAGGGGTGGCTGTTGTGATCAGGGAGGCATTGTGTCCAAGGGAGGCCACTGTCCCTCAGATTGGCAGGTGTGAGTCTCTCTTCCTGAGGTGGGGCCCTGGGGGACAGTTGGGCCTGTTGCTCATGTACCTTTCTCCCAGCTGCATGACAATGGCCCTGCCTGATCTACTCAATGTCCTGTCTGGGGTGGCGGTTGAGTTCTCCAAGCTTATTGTGTTGGGGGATTTCAACTTGCCTTCTCTGGGGGGTGTTGAGGATGGATCAGGAGTTCATGGCTTCCATGATGGCCATGAACCTGACTCAAATAATACAGGGTCTGACCCACACACACACTCGACCTTGTTTTTGTCTCGGGGCAGTGGTGTAAATGATCAGGGTGGGGGATCTTCAACTATTCAACCCCTGTCATGGACCGATCATTATCTCCTATGGCTGGCCTTCCAATATGCCACCCCTCATCGCTGGGAGGCAGAACCGACAAGGTGGTTCTGCCCCAGGCACCTAATGGACCCGGAGAGGTCCCAGATGGCGCTTGGGTTGATTCCTGCCTCCTTTACCCACAGCCCGGTTGAGACCCTGGTGGACGCCTGGCAGATGGCTGTCTCTGGGGCACTTGATCAAGTTGTTCCTTTGTGGCCTCTGACCCAATGCAGATCCCAGCCAGCTCCCTGGTTCTCTGTGGAGCTCTGGGAAATGAAGCATTGGAGGAGAGGCCTAGAGAGCTGTTGGAGGTCCAGCAGGTCCAAATCTGACCGAGCACAGTTAAGAACCTATACTAGGTCTTATCTTGCTGCAATGGGAGTGGTGAAGTATGTATACTTCACTGCTCTCATTGCATCCGCAGATAATCACCCGGCCACCCTGTTCAGGGTCATTCGTTCCCTCCTTAATCAGAGGGGGGGAGGACCCTCTGCGGGGACATGCCGAGGAGTTTAGTCAGCATCTGATGGACAAGATTGCTCAGATCCAGGCTGGCTTGGTCTCCGACTGGTCAGAGTTTGATGGGAGTAAGATGATGGGTCTTATGGATTCCATCTGGGAGGAGTTTGATCCTGTGACTCCAGATGAGGTGGACAAGATCATGGGGAAGCTTAGTGCTGCCACATGTTTATTGGACCCGTGTCCCTCCTGGCTGGTTTATGCCACCCGGGAGGTTACACGAGGCTGGCTCCAGGCAGTAGTTAATGCTTCTTTGGGTGAGGGATCCTTTCCCCTGCCTTGAAGGAGGCGGTGGTGAGGCCCCTCCTCAAGAAGCCTGCCTTGGACCCGGCTATTTTGAACAACTTCCATCCTGTCTCCAACCTTCACTTTGTTGCAAAGGTTGTTGAGAGCGTGGTGGCCTGACAGCTCCCGATGTTCCTGGAGGAAACCGACTATCTAGATCCATACCAATCGGGTTTCAGGCCCGAGTACAGCATGGAGATGGTGTTGGTTGCACTGGTGGATGATCTCTGGAGGACATGGGATAGGGGTCATTCCTCTGTCCTGCTCCTGTTAGATCTCTCAGTGGCTTTCGATACCATCGACCATGGTATCCTACTGCAGCACCTCGAGGGGTTTGGGTGGGGGCACCATTTTACGGTGGTTCTCCTCCTACTCTCAGGTCGTAAACAGGTGGTATTGGCAGGGGGGCAGAGATTGCCCCGAGGCCCCTCCTTTGTGGGGTGCCTCAGGGGTCGGTTCTTTCGCCCCTCCTGTTCAACATCTATATGAAGCCGCTGGGTGAGATCATCTGTGGTTTTGGGGTGAGGTATCATCAGTATGCTGATGATACCCAGCTTTTTATCTCCACCCCAAACCAACCCAGTGATGCCCTCGACATGATGTCCAGGTGCCTGGAGGCAGTACAGGTCTGGATGGGGAGGAACAGGCTCCGACTCAACCCGGCTAAGACCGAGTGGCTATATGTACTGGCATCTCGAGTTATCCAGGATGTTCCACCTTTAGCTATGGGGGGAGAGGTGTTGCCCCCCATAGATAGGGTCCACAACTTGGGTGTCCTCCTGGACGCACGGCTCAGTTTGGAGGAGCAGGTGGGAGCCGTGGCCAGGGGGGCATTTGCCCACGTTTCCTGGTGTGTCAGTTGCGCCCCTATCTGCACCAAGATGCCCTACGTACAGTCACTCATGTGCTTGTTACCTCCCGTTTGGACTACTGCAATGCTGTTTACATGGGGCTGCCCTTGAGGACCACTTGGAGGCTTCAACTTGTCCAGAATGTGGTGGCACGGGTTGTGATGGGAGTGTCCCGATACTCCCATATTACACCCCTCCTGTGTGAGCTGCACTGGTTACCAGTTGCCCTCTGGGTGAGAGTCAAGGTGCTGGCACTGACCTATAAAGCCCTACATGACTTAAGACCGGGGTATTTGAGGGAGACCCTGCTGCCAGTAACGGCTTCCCAACGTCCCGTGCGCTCCCATAGGCAGGGCCTCCTTGGGGTGCCGTTGGCCAGACAGTGTCAGCTGGCGACCCCTAGGGGTAGGGCCTTCTCTGTGGGAGCACCCACCCTATGGAATCAGCTGCCCCTGGAGCTTCGGGTGGCCCCTGACCTTCAATCCTTCCATCATGGCCTGAAAACATGGCTTTTCCAACTTGCCGACCTGGACTGATGGAGAGGATGGGGTTTTAGTGAATTGTTTTTTATTAATTTTAATTGATTATTGGGTTTTGTATTTAATTCTTTTTTAATATTGTATTGTATTTTTATGATTGTACACCTCCCCGAGTCCTTCAGAAGATGGGGCGGCATAGTAATCCAATAAATAATGATCACCATCATCATCATCATCATCTTCCACCGAATCAGAGCTGTTGATACAAATTTCTAGCAGGAAATGACATGGCAAAAGCAATAGCTACAAAATAAAATCTAATCATTCAATTGATGTACTTTAAAGTATGAAGTGCTCCACTCATCAATCACTCTCTGAACATATTTCATCAACCTGGAAGGGCTGAAGGAAGCTGTGTGGTCTCTGGCTCTTCACAAAGAAACATTATTAAAATCACACAACAGGAATAGCACTGATTTTTTTTAAAGAATGTACTAAAATGTTCTCCAACACCACCTCTTCATCCTCTTCCTCTTCCTCCTCCTCCCCCTTTACTCCTAACATTGGAGGAGGAGGAAATAAGGTAAGAATTGGGTAATAACCACAACATATTTTCTCTACTTGGTGCTATAGTCCAGCATTATGTACCTTATGAAGCCAACTTTCATTTCCACAAACTCATCAATCCTGGTTGTTAGTTCCAATATAGAAAAATACTCCAAGCCAAGGAGAATTGCCATATTGCTGTATCAAGAAGCAACAGACCACAAATGGTGAATCAGATCTAAGAAACAAAAATGGTCACCTGGAAGTAAATGTAATTTTAGAAATGGACTATTATTCTTGAATGTCCTAATGTCCTTATCTACAGTCCTAATGTCCTATCTAATCGACTTGTGCAAGCTGTATTCTTATGGTATCTCTGAGTTTTCCAGTATTTAATTTCTACCTAAGAATAATAAAATGTGAACCAATATTGTGGTGATGTCTCTCTTCTTTATGGTGTTAAGCCATTTACCAACTTCTGAAAAACTAACTTGGCAATGATTTGCTGCTGAAATGGATTTTCAATATAATGTTGATTATTGTAAGTACTTTTCATCTTTGTTTACTATTAACAATTTGACAATGTCTCTGTGATCAGTGGGATCAGATACTGCCTGGACTGCTGCAGTTTTCTGTATATTTTTGATATTACCAATAACAAAAGAGATAATGTAATTCAACTGCTGGGGTTGGTGATATAGATGATTACGTTGTGATTTTTAATGTAAGGTGCATGGAGTCACCTATATGTCAGGTGGGTGGCTATATAAATTTGTTGAATTATTTGGAAAAAGTGAGAGAGATTTGAACTTTTGCTTCTTGTTAGTTTGGGTTCAGCAAAGACTCTGCATGCCTCTGCTCCCTACTGATATTTTATCCTCCTCTAATTAAATTAAGAAATTTTGATGCTTTGATCTAACTAGGTTTCAATCCTGGTGATCAAGTGACATTATACGTAACTTAAAATAAGGCATCAGATATGTAACATCTTACACAGAATCCTTTGTGCTGAATTTTATTTTTAAATGCTATTGCAGTTGTGTTCCAATATTTCTTTATCACTGGTTTCTCACTTTAATCATAGTTGAAAGTTATATATATGTTCAGCCATCATGCATTAAGCCTATTTAAACCATGTTTTCATTTGACAAGAAAAACAGAGCAAGCAATTGCAAGTTATATATAAATGGTATGAAAGTAGAGTAGGTAGCAAAATCTGTGTACTAGTGTTTACTAAAAATGGAGACATTTTAAAATGTATAAATGTGGGTTGAAAGGTAGCAAGTAGAATGTGGTTTGTTGCCAGAAATGAAAATTTGTCAAAGTAATTGGAAATGCCTATTGCTTCTCACATTATATGGAAGTGACAACTGGGCACGATTGGAGAAACAAAAATAAGTTGAAACTGGTCAGAAGGAAATATCTAAAAATAAGTGTAGTAAAACAAGAGATAGGATCAAGAATGAATGGATGCTAAAAGAATATGGATTAAATAAAATGAATGTGTATTGATGAAAACACAAAGGATCAATTTGAGAAAAAAATATTGATATGACATGATCCTATAGAAAAAAAATCTTCTTCTTCTTCTTCTTCTTCTTCTTCTTCTTCTTCTTCTTCTTCTTCTTCTTCTTCTTCTTCTTCTTCAATATATGAAAGAAAAATGAGAGAATCAAGGGGAAGGAGATACATAAGAAAGCTGTGTTGGGATTGGAGTGATGAGGTGTTTAAAAAGAATGAAATGTAGCCTAAATAAATGTAATATAAAAATATGGATATAATGGAAACAAGGATGGCTTGTAAAGATTTAAAAAAGACATGGAAAGGTAGTATTACAGATTTAGTTATATTTCATCCCACAAAAAGGATGCCAGGCTTTGAACTACCGCATCAACAATGGACAATCCTGAATAGGAGTTGCACCTCACCTGCTGTCTGCCAGGACTCTCTGAATAAATGGGGCATAGCATCCTCCCCTCAGTGTGACTGTGGGGTCCCATGTCATATCATGACTGGATGTAAGATGAGGGCATATACTGGTTCGGTATCTGATTTTTTTAATATAAATGATACTGCCCTTCAATGGTTAGAGATGGTCTAGACATTGGTGTTTGAACATAGATCTTCTTAAAATTTATATTTTATTAGCTTCTAGTAATCTAGATGAAATGTTAATACTGTATATATTGCTAGTCTATGTATGGTATGCTACATACTAAATAATAAATAGTTATATCTCATTTTACTTCCTGCTTTTAATTTCCTTTCCTTCTCTCTCTTCTTCTCTCCTTTATACAATATTGTTCACTCTGAAATGGATGAGGGCGATGTTTTGTTTCATATTAATAAAAGATAAATTTCCTCAATTATAAATACTTTCTACTGGTAATTTCTTATATCAGGAAGAAGTTGAAATTAGGTTAGGTTAGGTTAGGTAGAATAGAATAGAATAGAATAGAATAGAATAGAATAGAATAGAATAGAATAGAGCTGGAAGGGACCTTGGAGGTCTTCTAGTCCAGCCCCCTGCTCAAGCAAGAGAATCTATACCATTTCACTTAAATGGCTGTCCAGTCTCTTCTTAAAAACCTCCAGTGATGGAGCACCCATGATTTCTGAAGGCAAGCTGTTCCACTGGTTAATTGTCCTCACTGTTAGGAAGTTTCTCCTAGATATGGAAAGGATGTCTAACATTCTTCCACTGAAACGATAGTCTAAACTGAAAGTTTGCCATTAAAAGAAGATAGATGAATTCTTAACCTCATGTGGTGGTGATGCAGGAAAGCAGCAACCACTTCTATAGGAAAATAAACTTTCAGGAAAAGGAAGAATGCAAATTATAGCACCTAGTCATTTACAGGTAGTCCTCAATTTATGACTGATCACTTAGTGACTGTTTAAAGTTAAGGTAGACTCCCTCCCCCAAAAGCTACTTACAACCCATTTTTGAAGTTACAATATCTGCACCACAGTCGTGTGGTTGCATTTTTGGAGCTAGGCAATTGACTCACCTTTACAGCCATTTGCAGCATCCCACAGTCATGTGACCACAATTTGGAGTTTAAAAAAATGGTTTTGGCAATGGTTTGCTCTCCAAGCTTGTTTCAATTTCAATTTTTAAAAATGATTACATTTTAATTTTTTTTAAATGATTTCCTTCACTTCCAGTTTCCAGCAAAACACACCCATTGGGGTAAATTGGTTCACTTAACAATTGCATGTTCATTTGATGTCACAAAAATTGTCAGAAAAACTGGGTTTGGTCATGTGATGCCTCAACTTATGACAGCAATGACTTATGATCACAATTATGGGCTCAGTTATGGTCCTAATGGAAGATTACCTGTATTATATCAATGATGATTCATGTCAACAGTTTCCAAATTGACTAGGGGGATAGAAGAAGGAACATTGCATTTGCCCTGAAAACTTGAGATATACTTATTTGAAAGAATTATATTCAGCACTTTAATGAAAGTTAAGAAATGATGAATTCACAGATACATAACTTCTTAATTTGCAGAACCGATCAACCATTAATTCCCCAGCCAATGATAAGGTTAGAGTATGTCTGTTTTCTTCAAACTTGGGGTCATTGGATAACAGAAACTTTCTCTTTTGTCTACCTGATGTTTTTCTGGCTATTCTCCATTTCAATAATGTTATCTCTTTCTTCTTTTCCTTTTCTTCTATATTAATACAGCAATCAAATAGACAAATATTACACGTAAGAGCTTGGTATAAATCTAAATATACATTGTTGATAACTGTCCAGCCATCATAGGATCTTATCAAATTGAAATAAAATGCTACTCATTTGTAATGTTTTAATCCTGTGTCTCATCAGACTTCCTAATCTTTGTAAATGTACAGTTTATATATGAAAGGGAACTAAAATATGCATGTGTTAAAGCACACAATGCCATCACTGCATGTTGATGACAACAATTGCAATAAAAGTACTTGGTGAATCTCACTGTTGGAAAGAAATTTAAATAAAATGAAGCTTAGCTGTTTTTGAGATAATGGGGATTGGGGTCTGTTAAATAATTAATTGAATTTGTCCTGGATCTTTAAACCTATATCTATTTCACAGAGTCATTCAATAAATTGCAATGCCAAGTTGTGTCAGATTGAAACAGATTTATTTATAACAGAGTAGAACAACCAATAAATATATTATTCTTAAATATATACAGAGTCTTTTCTTCTTTCGTTCCTCTTAAATAGTCCTTCAAGGAACTAGAAGTCTCTATGAGAGATTCACAGTTCTTCCTCTCATAACCTCTTCTTAGATATAGCTAACCTCTTTAGAAAGTCCCTTTCTCTTTAGGTTATAGATCTTCTCTCAGATCCCTTTGCTATATCTTCTCATACACAGACCTCAGTCTGTCAGATCCCAATATCTCCTCAGAGTCTTGGATCTTCTCAGTATCTCCAATCTCCTCTTTAGTATCTTAGATCTCCTCAGAATCTCCTCAGAGAGCTGTTTAGGCCTCTAACCTCTGTTTAGGCCTCTGACATCCCTTTAGGCCTCTGATTAGGCCTTTGACCTCCCTGAGGTAAATTGCCTGTTGGCTGCCCCTTATATACCAAGGGGCGTGGCTTGTGATGCCACTCCAGGGCATCTGGTATTACCCTGTGATTGGTGGATTTGGTTTGCCTCCAAATCCCCACAAGTTTGTAAACTGCATAGTAACACCAGAAAGTTCCACTTTCTGACAGGGTCTCTAAGGCCTCCGTAACAGCAAAATGCATTTTGGAACTTCCTACTGCCATTTAAACTAAACCAGTTGTTTGTTTAAGGCTGTTTAAGGCTAAATCAGCTGAAACCAGGCCTCAGGTTGTGGTGATATTGCTAGCTAGTCCTGTGTAGGTTGCCTTCAATTCTCTAAGGACATGGGGCAATGAAAAAAGCAAGAAATAAAATTATGAAATAAATATTTTAGTCTAATATTGGCCATATGATATCTCCTGGAATCACACCTGATCAAACTCCATCATTCAGATTTGTGTCAATCCAAATTTTTCTATGCAGTTCCTCCATCTTTTCGTACATAAAAAGGCTTTTGTTTTTCTATCTTTTTGTCAAAATGCTTGCATATTTCTTTTTCATTTTTCTTGTCCGTGTTTTAGGGATCACTTTATTATTGAATGTGGCAGATATTGCTATTCCACTGTTTCCATCCACCCATTCCTTTCTTTCCATTGTTCTCAAGCCTTCCCAAATGCCCCATAGAATCATAGGACTAGAAAGTATCTTAAAAGTCTTCTAGTCCAATTCCCCCTGCCCATGGCAGGAGATCTTATATCCTTCTGGACAAATAGTTGACCAATCTTTTCTTGAAGATATCGAGCAATGGAATGCCAACAATGCCATGTGGCAAGCAGTTCCATTGATTAATTGTACCCCTTGTCAGGAAATTCTACCTTAGTTCCAGGAGAAATTAATTCCATTAGCCATTTCTATCTCTGAAAAATCATCCAAGAGAGGAGTTATTTTGTGTTATCTTCCTTTGTGTTATCTTTAATTGAGGCCTGGAAACCAGAGACTCTACAAGAGATATAATAAAATGAAAAACAAATCCTTGTAGATATTCTAAAGTTATATCAGAAATGAATGCAGTATTTATAAACCATCCAGTTTTATTCCTAAAAATGTCACCACGTTTCCAGCCCTTAGAAGAAATCTTAACAGCAGATTCTAAGTGGAAAAATTGATATGGACTTCACAAGTGAACAAATGCTACTTCACAGTGTAATCATAGTGCTGAAGAAACTCAGGTATTTTGTTCTTGACATTTCAGTGATTGATTAGAATCTGTACTGGTTCAGCTTTGAACATCTTTGCCAGAAGTGCTTCAAAAGATATTGGAACATGAGTTCACTGCTTTGTTTTCCCAGACATCTACATGTACCTTTAAGGACTTTTCTGAGGAATCTTGTTAAGGATGCAGTTGTTTTAAAGAAGTGCTGCTCTCATCCTTCTCTATCTCTTTGGGATCATTCTGAAGCAATCTATAGCACTACTGCTGATCTGGGGAACACCTAGCAACTGAAGCTAAAGTTTAGTGATTTCTTAAGAAGACGGAGATGAGTAGCTGAAAAAATATTACCTATTAATCCCAAGAATGTGCTTTTAAAAAAATCTCTCTTGGTGATATTTATCATCTTGTTGTTATTATTTGGAAGGCTATGTTTCTCCTTTAGCCTCAATAGAAATCAGAGTTTACTATGAAAATACTTGAAGAAAATACTAAAATAAATACACTGAATCTGGTGGGAAGTATTACATAATCAAAGAATGTAACAGATTATTGAGAAATAGTTAATCAAGGTGAGCAATGCTAACAATAGCCATATAGGGTATGAGAAGTAGTACAGGACAACCTCACAAAATCTGGACTGAAGCCCCCTCCAAAATAGATTCCAAGCAGCATGTATTCATGTATCAATAAATGCTGATTGTTCCTCATGCATCTGATAATTTAACAATATTGAATTAAATCAGATTTCATTTGTAGTTTTGTCACAGCTGACTGATGGAAGTCAACTCCTCTAAATGTCAGTCAGAGTCCCTCCCTCTGGAAGAAAAAAGCTAATAATCCACTATAGATCAATATAGCTCTTACATCTTTTCCAATCTCTTAGAGTCAGTTGTGATGACTACAAGTGAAAAAGACCTTGCAAAAAGGGCAAGGAGAAGGTTGAATTGATATTTATTAACCAGAAAGTTTTGATTTACTTCTGTACAGTGTTCAGAACAAAGGGAGGAAATGCAATGGCTCCAATACCCCCTGCTGGCCTTAGAAAGTAAAGTAATCTTGGAGATTAAAATTTACTTTCTGAGCAATGCCTACATTAGACAAAACTACAGTGATAGTCATTTTTATGAGGGTTTCAAAAAGAATTTACAGCAAAAAAAATTAACAAAAGCAAGACCACTTCAATATCTGAAATACCATCACACTCACAGAAATACTCAAGATTTGGTTCTCCATGCCTTACCTACAGTGGCAGAAAATGAAGCTGCCATCTTTTAAGGGAACTATCTGTCTGATATCCAGATTCTGAGAAGAGATATGGCATTAGTGGCACTGAATATGGTAGCACGGTTAGATAATTTTAATGACTGTGTTCATCCTCTTCAAAGGATTATATGCAATTCTGTCTCTTGGAGACTTTTCCTGTGGTATATTTCAAATTTTGGAATCCTTTGCTCTCCAGTGTGTTCCCAGCATCAGGTAAAAATAGTAAACATCCTTAAGCTCCATTAATTGGCTACTGAGAGGTTGCCCATCCCTTTTAATATAATGCCATCATAATGTGGGTTATAACACTTCCCTCCTTGCCACCCTTCCATGGACTTAGATACAAGCTTGGGTTGTCTAGCACTAATCATTATTTTATGTCTACAACATAATCCAAAGATATGTGCAATACTATTATTCAGCTCATTATTGCTTCATCAAAAGCACAAGATGAATTTGTACTCATGTACTCATGTTCTGCAAGCTGCAAGCTCTATCATTCATTTTCTTTTTCTCAGTGAGTGTTTGTACATAACCGTATATGTTTATAGTTCACACATGGGAGATATTATTCTATTAATGCATTGGTTCAGTGCTGCCCTGTTCTGAGAAGTAGTCTCTAGCATAAAGTATTTGATAAACAACCAAATATGAAACCAATGGGGTGCATTATATAGTCATAAAGGGAAGAAATAAGCAAACTCATGTTTGTATCTGCTTGTATCATCTTAGAGCATTTAAGGCAATATTGATGTTCCAGAAAGTTTTTGAAAAATCAAAGAGATCAAATGCATTTCTCTCCTATGTAATTTCTAGAGACCTGAATACTGAGGTCAGAATGCAGACATTTTGGATGGTCCAGAATATGTCCATAATTCTGAAAGAAAGTCAGAGAGATTAGGAGGATTTTGCAAATGTTGCTAAATTCCTTTATGATATATCTATAATAAAGGGAAGATGATACATAGATTCTACTTTATTTTCAACAAAGCAGAGTTTTTTCATGGCTCATTTCTACAAATATTATTTTAAATGTTACACTTTCCATGTTTCTTTTTAGAACTCCACAATGTCAGCCATTGGAGGTAAAATATTAACACAATTTATGGTATCCAGTTGAGCTGTACAGAAGTTTTGTGTGGAGAGCCTCAATTATCCAGGCCATGGTTGTCCCAAAGGTGCTTTCTTTCAAAAGGCAATTGTACTTTCTTGTTTTGCTTGAAGATGTTTCGCTTCTCAATCAAGAAGCTTCTTCAGTTCTGAACGAATGGTGGAGAATGGAAGGATTTATATTCCTTGCAGTCCTCTGTTCATTAGTCCTCTTTCTGAGACTCATTGAGGCCACTTGGAAGTTTATCTGTGCCCTCAGGGTTACCTGCATTTTTTTTCTCTGGAAATCCATTCATACTCCCACCTCTTTCGAAGAGTGTTCATTCCAAAGTGCATAGCTAAATGTCTATGGAGATTCTCAGTCATCCAGATCATAGTTGTAGAGAAGCTATTATTTTAAATGAAATAATGTATGATATGTAGGGGCCTCAGAATCCAATCAATTCCTTTTGAGTTTCAGCATCTGCCTTTCCATCCAGCCCAATAAGTTTAAATCTGAGTAATCTATTTCTATGAAATATGATGGTCTATTATGGAAATTTTGTATAATGAAGCAATGTGCATTACTGCTGCGTGTAGGGGAGAAAGAAGCTGGGAGACTGATGAAATCTCCAAACTCTACTTGCTAAATATAGACAAATCATACAACTATTTGCCTTATTAAGCACATTATGAATTTTATTCTTCCAGGAATAACACAGTACAAATTTAAAAGAACTTCATTGCTAATTGGTGTTCTCTGGAAATTAGACTGCAAACCAGGAACGTAGAAATTATTCAATTAATGTCATAAGTTAAAATACATACCCAGCAAAATGTTGTGGTTTTGTTTCCTTTTTTGGTTTGAGGAAATAGCAGATAATAAGCAGCCAACTGGAAGGACTCAATTACAACGAACATGGGTGCATCACTGAAAAATCTAGAGAACCAGGTTGGGAAAGACCATCTTGGAGAAAGTCTAATGCAGCTATGTGGTTGCTAATAGACAACACCAACCTGACTGCACATAATCAATGCAATTTGCCTTGAACAATTTTAGTTTGGGCACTACCATAATTGATGGCCCTGGAGTGACTGATGAATTAGATAAATTCACGAGCTTGTTAATCACAACATTTTAATCAGTGTACCCTTAATGCAATTTGAATCATTCCACTTCATCATATAGCCATGATGGCAAACACGTGCCACAGGTGGCACTCAGAGCCATTTGTGTGGGCATACGAGCCCCAGCTAAACTTACCTGCACTGCACATGCGTGTGCCTCCCAGCTGATTTTTGGTCCATTTGATGCTGTTTTTGCTCTCCTGGAGGCTCAAGGGAAGCCTCTGCAACCTTGGGAGGCCGAAAAATGGGCCTTCCGGAAATACCGGAAGTTCTCGTTTTCAGCCTCCAGTGGGCCTCTGGAGGCCAGGGCAGACCATTTTCGGCCTCCCATGGGTTTGAGGGAAGCCTCTACAGCCTTTGGAGGGCGAAAAACAGAAACAGGACCATTTTCGGCCTCCCAAGTCTGCAGAGGCTTCCCGCGAGCCTCAAACAGGCTGAAAATCAGCTGGGAGATGCGTGCATACTCAATGCAGGTAAGGGGGGTGTTGGATGTGCATGCAAAAGGGGGGCAGGGCGCATTGCATTGTGGGTGCTGGCATGTGCTTGTTTTCGGCACACCAGAACAATAAGATTCGCCATCACTGTCAAATAGCATCCTTATAAAAAAGTGTACTCAGAAACTAAATTTTTAAAAATTGCTGTAGGGAAGTACTTGGGCAATTTCACTAATACCTATCTATTTTTCAATTATTATTTTCCTACCTTTAAAATAGATTGAGTCTGATTTTTTTTAATTGCACTTTTAATAAAATAGGAATTTTGAAGGGACCTGGGCAAAAATAAAAACAAGTTTAAAAACTATGGTCAAATCAAAATGTTTTCTTCATCTTCTCTTTGTAGAAGGGATTGACGCAATTCATATGGTGATTGAACACTACAATCTCAATCACTTCCAACTAGAGCCCAGAAATAGCTTTGCCTAAAATTCTCTAGTACTGTCCTGGGATAAGCAACCTATGGCCATAGGGTTGCATTATGTATTTGACCTAATTTTACAAGGTGGTACTTCAGATTTCTGCCAAAAGTAATTTGCCCTGTACCTGGAATGCTACTATGTATGGAGCATAGACAAAAGTGAAGGGGAGTATTAGATACAAAAGGGAGCATGGTGAAAAGTGGACAAAAGTGGCATATTTAGCTTGTATCTCTTATCTACAATTCATTTATATTTTTCAATAGAATACAACATAAGGAATTCAGCACAATTGTTTTAATTACATAATGCATGTTGTGTGAGAGAGAGACAGGAAGCCTTCTCAGGTGGATTCTATCCATAGAAGATTCAGATGAGATATCAGGTAGATCCACTTTTAAGGGACAAAGACCATCACATTGATTCTACCAAAAGAATTTTGTTTTATCCACTTAAAGCTACTCAATTGAAATCACCCCCTCCCACTTTCTCAGGCTATGTGGCAGTGTGGAATATGGCTTCCAAAGCTGACAATATGCTCATCAGCATGATTTTAATTCAGAGATTTGACCATCTAGCTCAGGGCTGTCAAACTCCTGGCCCACGGGCCGCATGCAACACATGGTGGCCAAACCCATGCTAGGCTTAACAAAGGGGGGGAGTCCTGATACATCACCTGACACCACCAACACAATATAAGTTTGGCACCCCTGATTAGCTGCTATATACTCCAAGAGCCAAAAAGAAGAGAAGCCAGATTGTTTCAAAACAGCATCCTTAAAAAAAAATCAAGACATCTTCTTATGGTTTTTACTGTCAAGCAAGCCTCAAGCAATCAAGGCTAATTACTGCTGGTAGTGCTGAGGTACACTCTGGAGGTTCCTAGTCTAACAGCTTCTTCCTGAGATCAATAAGATACTAGAACAAGATCCATATCTTTATGTCTTTTATGATTTGACCTCCTTGGAAATTCTAACCTTTGCCTGGTCTTGTCCAGTTCTAGGTTTTGAACCTTAACTGTTAATTAGAACTTTGTGTGTCACAGGAATCAAGGGCTACATAACATTTCCATCTAATGGACAGTACCTGCCATGTCTGCCTCTGGTATTATATAGGACAATTTTGTGAGACAGCAATTTGCTCATATAACAAGCAGCACAAAAATATGTGATGGAAACCTGGCTCAGGTGCATGTGAAATATGGCCCCTGTTTTCCCTTATTTGTCCAGTTTCCATCTTCTCCTGCCTCACATACCCACACTCACCTCTCTGTTCTCTATTCATTATGTTATGGGCAACAGAGAACATTGAAGTGTGCACTACATTTTGGAAGCTTTCCAGCCTTCAAATTTGCACATTACAAAGGTGAATTAAATATTGCATGACCATATATCCTCTCTTCCCTCCCTTTGACAAATTTGAAGAGAATTTCCCTGCTCAAAGAGTACAAAACTTTAAAAAAAGGAAAAAGGGATATGAATTTACCTCTCCTTCTTTCCTCTCAAAATGGCAGCATAAATAAATAGTGCAGACTGTGAGGCAGACAGATAACGACCTAAGAAATACTTCATCTGATACAATCAAAAGCTCTCCAGTGATTTACTAGAAAAGAAGAGCTCCTGTTGATTCTTCTCGCCATGCAGAGTTTTGTTCAACAGTAACTTACCTGAGATGCAACTGTGCAGTATTTCTATGACTAAGAATTCTTTCTCTCCCCATCCCTCTCTCTCTCTTAATGCATACAATATGTCTGCTGATCAACCAAGTTGCTAAGGTGTCTTGCCCCAAATTCTACTACACACAATAACACTTTATATGTAAGGTTTTGGTTTGGCCTGCTAATAGTGTCCAGATAAAGGTTCCCTGTTCCTTTAATTGGAGTGGTTAATAACTGTACCCTTATATATTTGAATATGCATAAACACATTTTCTTCATTTCCTTTTTAGAAATAGTCAAAGCTGTTAATTTTTAAAAAAGATAAAATGTCAAATTTGAAATAAAATTAATACCCAAAAGAAATATTAAACCCATGCCGATGAAAAGCAAAGAAGAAAGAGAGACCAGGGGACCAAAACAACAAGAGTCTCTTGCAATTATTTATTTCAAGATTTAATGAAAGTGTGGAGGTTAGGAAATTGCAAATCGCTACAGATAATCCTTGTCTTACGATCACAATTAGGACCAAAATTTCCATTTCTAAGTAAGATGGTGGTTTAATAAGCCCACCCAATTTTTACCACAGTTGGTAAGTGAATCAATTGCAGTTGTTAAATCAATCACACAGATGTTAAGGAAACCTGGATTCTCCCATTGACTTTGTTGGAAGTCATCTGGAAAGATTAGAAATAAGGATCACAAGACTGCAGGGATGTTTCAACAGTCATACTTGCAGAAACCAACTGGGAAGTTTGCAGATGGTGATCATGTGATCCCAGGAAGCGGCAACTATTGTAAATACATGCCAGTTGTCAACTGCCTGAACTTTGCTCAGTTCAATGTAGGGATGCCGCAATGGTTATAAGCATGAGAACATGTCATCAGCAGGAGTGGGCTGCTGGGGGTTTGCAGGAGTTCAGGAGATCCCCTAACTAAGATTCTGTGCAGTTTGGAGAACCCCCAAATCCCACTCCTGGCTGTCCCCCCCTCTCCTTCCCTCCCAGGAATCCCCAGGTGACCCGTTTTGAATGCAGGTAAGTGCAGGGCATGCAAGGAGGCTCGAGGAGGTTAAAAAACAGGCCTCTATTTGCTCGCAATGAGTTGTTGTGGACTTTTCCACATCAGGATGGCTTGAGGCCTTGTTAATTTTCTTCATGGCTGCTGCTGAGGACTTGGTGGCTTCTGCTGAGGAGGCTTCTTCTATTGCTTCCTTCAACGTGATTTTAGGTTTTAATAATAATTTGCTCTGAAGTACCTTGTCTTTGAGGCCTAGAACAAATCGATCACGCATGGCCTCTTCCAAGTTGTTAAACTCGCATGCACCCCCAATGTCTCTTAAACTTGCCACAAAGCAGATTTTTTGTCCAATAATCTGTGTAATGGTTCTGCAATGGTTGCCTTCTGAGGAAGGAACATGTGATAAAAGTTAATAAGTCCAAGGAAGGCTTGCAAATCTGTTTTGCATTTTGGTCTAGGGGCTTCTTTGATTGCTTGAACCTTGGCATCTGTAGGCTGGATGCCATGCTTGTCAATCATATAGCCCAAGAATTCAACCTTGTCAGTTCTAAGAGTGCATTTTTCTTCCTTGACTTTTAACCCCGCTTTCTTGAATCTGGTAAGGACTTCTCTGAGTCTCTCTTGTAACTGAGTATCATTTTCAGCAGAGATTAACACATCATCAAAGTAAAGCACTACCCCTGGCAGTCCTTGGAGCATCCTTTCCATAAGGCTTTGGAAGATGCCTGGTGCCACGCTTACTCCAAACTGTAACCTTTTACATTTGAAGGCACCTCTATGAGTCACAATGGTTGGGCCTCTGCAGTGGCATCATCAACGGTTAGTTGTTGATATGCCTGGGCCAGATCCAATTTGGCAAAGACCGTGCCCCTGCCAAGTGAATGTAATAAATGATGCACCACTGGAACTGTATATGCGCTCTGCTGAAGCTCATGGTTCAATGTCCCCTTATAGTCTCCACAGATTCTCACTGACCCATCAGTCTTGACTGGTGTGACTATGGGTGTCTCCCATCTGGAGTGGTCAGTGGGCTCTAAAACTCCTTGAGCTATTAGTTTATCTAATTGTGCATCAATTTTTCCTTTAAGGCAAATGGGACCCTTCTGGGCTTTAAACAAATTGGGGGCACCTTGGGATCTAGGTTGAAAGTGATAGGAGTCCCCATATACTTGCCAAATCCATCGCTGAAGACCTCTGGAAACTCAGACTTCAAGGCCTCCTCCCATTCAGAGTTGCTCACGTGATTGATGCCAGTCACCTCGATGCCTAGTGGATTGAACCACTCAAGTCCCAGCAAGCTTGGGCGGTCCTTGTCCACGATGGTGAGGGGCAAACGTTTGGTGTGGCCTTTGAACTTCACGTTGAATTCTCTTGTTCCAACTACTGGAATCTTGTTCCCTTGGTAGTCTTTAAGAGTCAGTGCTTGCTTCTGGAAATGTTTCTTCTGAATATTGGGAAGTAGCCTGTGAATAGTGTCCCATGACACCATAGATAAATAGGAGCCTGAGTCCACTTCCATTTGGCAAGGCCTTCCTTCAATTAGTACCTTCACATGTACTTTTCTGCTTCTTAAGGGTGAAGAATGACCAATGGTGACTGTTTGATGAGTTTCATTCTTCCCATTTGCTTCTGTGTTGCCCCATTTTCTCACTGAAGTTGTTAGGCTTGAATTTTGTCAGGAAACTTCCTTCTGTGTGGTGGAGTTCTGGATGATTTGCAGACTCTTGCTAGATGACCTCTTTTTTCACAACGGAGGCAGATGGCATCAAGAAACTTGCATTCAGTGCGGGGTGGCTTCCCCACAACCTCTGCAGTAAAAATCTTGCCTCTTTCTTCCCAGGTCTTTCTTTTTCCTCTCCATTCTGAGTCTATAAATTCCTTCCTCCACCTCACTACAGTCTGACTCAGAATCTATTTGCTCACAATGAGTTTTTGTGGACTTTTCCACATCAGGATGGCTTGAGGCCTTGTTAATTTTCTTCATAGTTGCTGCTGAGGACTTGGTGGCTTCTGCCGAGGAGGCTTCTTCTATTGCTTCCTTCCACGTGATCTTAGGTTTTAATAATAATTTGCTCTGAAGCACCTTGTCTTTGAGGCCTAGAACAAATCGATCACAAGATGGCCTCTTCCAAGTTGTTAAACTTGCATGCACCCCAATGTCCTTAAACTTGCCACGAAGTCGTTAACGTTTGCTTTTCCTTGATCCCGATGGTAAAACTCGTGTCTCTTAATGAGGCACGATACTTTTGGGGCGTAATGGGCTCTTAAAAGCTTTTCTAAGTCGGGCCAGTCCATTACCTTCACATCTGCAGCTCCTGCCAATGCCTTCGCCATCTTGAAAACTGCCGGACCACAGTGCGTGAGAAAGACCGCCCTCTTCCGCTTCTCAGAAATGTCGGCGATATCGTTTCCCTCCAAATACATTTGGAAATGATCCGCATACGAGTCCCAGTCTTCTGCTGTCGGATCGAACGGGGCTGGGGGGGTGCTCAGCGCAGCCATCTCTCTCAGCTTGTTTTCCGCGTTGTCTTCTCTTTGGGAAGGACCCCACCTTCGTCGCCAGTGTTAAGTTTGCATGAAGAGTCAGACGCGGAGTGCTTCAGTGAAGAGTTTATTAGTGACTACAGCTCATAACAGACCCGATTTGGCTGGGCTGTGGCTGCTACTTATAGCCAGCAGCTGCAGTTGCCAGCCAATCAGAGTGCAGGATTTTCCCACTTTTAAACCAATCATTTCTGACATTTTACAAGAACAGTTCAAACTAAACCAATGACATTCAAACCTGCATACATAACAAAATTGCCAATGAAGTCCCTCATCCTATGAAAATAAATTAGAAAATGATATATTCATGGAATTGATTTTTTCATGATTTTTAAAAGGCTGCTGCTGAATTTTCATAAGAATAAACGTGTAGATCAGTCTAAGGGACATCTTAGTCCAACATTTTGTTCCTCACCCTGGACTTGCCTTTTAAGAAAGAGGTAGAGATGTACCTCTTTCCACCTTTGATCTCCTTCTCCCTATTCTTAGGGTCTTAGATGAACAGAGTTGGAAGGGACCTTGTAGGTCATCTACTCTAACCCCCACTACACCATTTCTGATAGATGGTAGTCCAGTCTTTTCTTGAAAAGTCCAGGTTGAGTCTCTCCTTGGTCAGTTTTCATCCATTATTCCTTGTCTGGCCTCTCCCCACTGCAGGGATAACATTGACTCTTCAAGATTAATTGCCACTAAGAAATCTCCATGAATTCTGTAGTCACCCTTTAAAACCAACCAAACTAGTAGCCTTTTGGAAATCAATTCCTCTGAAGAATTCCTCTGAACATATGCTACTTAAAAATATTTTATCCATGCTAAATTTCTTTCTAATTGCTTTCAGTAGATAAGCTTAGGATTTTGAGAGAGAAGAAAAACATTCTCCATCCCATGAGTCACTTTATGTATCTCAATACTTTTTTTTAAGTCTGAAATTTTCCAGTTTCTTCTCATAGGGAAGATGTTTGAGACCCCTGATCAATAAGGTTGCCATTTCCTGCACATTTTCACCTATTTTATATAGGTGATGTGTCCACACAGAACTAATTGTGTGTGTTCAGTAAATTATTATTGTGGTGGCAACTCGGCTGAGGCCTTAGTGGATGCCTGGCATCAGGCTGCCTTGGAGGCTCTTGACTGCCCCTGACCCATTGCAGATCCCGGTTAGCTTCTTGGTTTTCGGCGGAGCTCCAGGAGATGAAGCACTGGAGGAGGGGCCTAGAGAGCAGTTGGAGGTCCAGTCATTCCAAATCTGACCAATCTCAGTTGAGATCTTTCACAAGGACTTACCTTGTGGCGATGCGGGCAGCGAAGTCTTCTTACTTCTCTGCCCTCATTGCGTCCACAGAGAATCACCCAGCCCCTCTGTTCAGGGTCACCCCCTCCCTCCTGAATCTGGGGGGAGAGGATCCTTTGCAGGGACGGGCCAAGGAATTTAGTCATCACCTGCTGGACAAGATTGCTCAGATCCAGGCCGCCCTGGACCACTGGCTAGAGTCAGATGTGGGAGTAACGACGGGTCTTGTTGTTATGACCTGGGATGAGTTTGACCCTGTGACTCCAGATGAAGTGGACAGGGCCATGTGGAGGTTGAGTTCCACCACATGTTTATTGGACCTGTGTCCCTCCTGGCTGGTTTATGCTGCCTGGGAGGTTACACGAGGCTGGGTCCAGGCAATAGTTAATGCTTCGTTGGGTGAGGGGTCCTTCCCTGCCGCCTTGAAGGAGGTGGTGGTGAGGCCCCTCCTCAAGAAGCCTGCCTTGGATCCAGCTATTTTAAACAACTTTCATCAGTCTCCAACCTTCGCTTTGTGGCAAAGGTTGTTGAGAGCGTGGTGGCATGTCAACTCCTGAGGGCCCTGGAAGAAGCTTCCTACCTTGATCCACACCAATCGGGCTTCAGGCCCAGGTACAGCATGGAGACTGCATTGGTTGCGCTGATGGATGATCTCTGGAGGGCTCGGGCCAGGGGATATTCCTCTGTCCTAGTCCTATTAAATCTCTCAGCGGCTTTTGATACCATTGACCATGGTATTCTGTTGTGACGCCTCGAGGGGCTGGGGCTGGGAGGCACTGTTCTTTGGTGGTTCTGATCCTACTGCTTGGGATGTTCGCAATCGGTGTTGACAGGTAGGCAGAGGTCAGCTCTGCAGCCCCTCACTTGCAGGGTGCCGCAGGGGTTGGTCCTCTTTCCCCTCCTGTTCAACATCTATATGGAGCTGCTGGGTGATATCATCTGTGGTTTTGGGGTGAGGTATCATCAGTATGCTGATGATACCCAGCTCTACATCTCCACCCCAGACCAACTCAGTGATGCCCTCCAGATGTCCTGGTGCCTGGAAGCAGTGCGGATCTGGATGAGGAGGAACAGGCTCCAGCTCAACCCAGCCAAGACTGAGTGGCTGCATGTGCCGCATCTTGTATGATCCAGGAAGTTCCACCTTTAACCATGGGGAGGTGTTGCCCCCATGGAAAGGGCTCACAACTTGGGTGTCCTCCTGGATACACGCTCAGTTTGGAGGAGCAGGTGGGAGCTGTGAGCAGGGGGATTTGCCCAGGTTCGCCTGGTGCACCAGTTGCACCCTTACCTGGAATGAGATGCGCCACGCATGGTCACTCATGTGCTTGTTATGTCCTGACTTGACTACTGCAATGCTCTCTATATGGGGCTGCCCTTGCAGACCATGCGGAGGCTTCAACTGGTGCACAATGTGGCAGGGTTGTGATGGGAGTTTCCCGATACTCCCATGTTACTCCCCTCCTGTGCAAGCTGCATTGGTTGCCAGTTGCCTCCCGCATGAGATTCAAGGTGCTGGTACACCTATAAAGCCCTACATGGCTTAGGGCCAGGGTACTTGAGGGAGCGTCTCCTGCCAGCATTGAATTCCCATCGTCCGGTGCACTCCCACAGGCAGGGCCTCCTTGGGGTGCTGTCAGCCAAACAGTGTCAGCTGGCAGTCCCTAGGGGTAGGGCCTTCTCTGTGGGTGCACCCACCTTGTGGAACCAGCTTCCACTGGAGCTCCATTTGGCCTCCAACCTCCGTTCCTTCTGCCACGGCCTAAAGACTTGGTTATTTGAACAAGCTGGCCTGGACTAAGGGGGGTGGGTGGGTTAGTTTTAAATGCTTGTTCTGGTTTTAGATAATTTATTTGGTCGTATTGGTTTAATAATTTTTTAACTTTTTAAAATTTGTTATTGTATGTTTTTATGAAGTGAGCCACCCTGAGTCCCTATGGAAATAGGGCGGCATAAAAGACTAAATAAATAAATAAATAAATAAATAAATAAATAAATAGACATGGGAGAGATTGACTGAAATGGTATAGGTGTCAGGATTCTGGCAGTTACCCCAATTAAATCGTGAGTCTCGAGCCAAACTTCCAAAACTAAATGGAATTTATTTGGGAGTCAACAAGTCAGCACTACCTGCATGTAGCCGGCTCTGAGACACATAATTCACTGTCACCCTTGACCCTGGTTTTCCCCAGCCCTCTGGGTGTATCATAATTCATATTCTCCAATGACATACATCCATAGCCAAGAGTCATCAATCATATTCTCCAGTTAGATTTTTGCACAGCAGAAACTTCAGTCACCTGGTTACTATCTCTGAAAAACTATGCATGGAATGCACTTTTGATTTTGCTGCCGCACTGCTCTTTCAAACCCTTTTCCTCCCTTCCTGTTGACAAATATAAAACGACCATATAACTGTTTTATGAGTTGACATAAACTCATGTTTCTTGCTTGAGCTAGGGTAGACTAGAAAACCTCCAAGGTCCCTTCCAATTCTGTCATTCTGTTACCTATGAACTGTTTAAGATAAGAAAACATTCACAGAAAACTGAAATGG
Organism: Naja naja; assembly: GCA_009733165.1. Classification (NCBI taxonomy): domain Eukaryota; kingdom Metazoa; phylum Chordata; class Lepidosauria; order Squamata; family Elapidae; genus Naja; species Naja naja. The sequence continues at coordinate 10,248,395 of CM019156.1, read as the reverse complement.
CTCTGAGCCATGACCCATCGCAGTAGTAATTCATGATGGTTGTAAATTGGATCACCCATGTGACAGACTCAATTTTACAACCTTTTTTTGTGGCAGTTGTTAAGTGAATGCCACAAAATTTTTCAGGGAACCAATGACCTTAAATGTGGCCCAAAGAGTGGTCATGTAATCATTGGAGGAGTGTGACCATCCGAACTTCAAATCCAGGTTGTAAGTAGGAAGGTCCACCATAACTTTCAACAGTTGCTACATGACTAGTTGTAAGTTGAGGACTACCCAAAATTTTTCTTTCCTTTCACTGACCATTGTCTCAGAGATAGTATGGCTAAAACATTGACTTAGTAGGAAGGAATAAATTAGAAGATCACATGGGTTTGTCAAAATTATTACAACATCATGCTGCAATTTCCTGTGTGTCTGCCTTTTTCTTTGTAGGGGCCAAAGATATATAAGCTCCAGTATTACTTTTGCTCATGGCCATTCAACAAAGTACCACAACTTTGTTGGGAGCCCAACCTATATTGTATTTTTTTTAATCACATCCAAACAAAATTATATTTTATCTTCATTGTCTGCCCTCGTTTTTTTTTTTCCTTTTCCTTTTTCTCTCTCTTTTTACAGATAAGTATTACAAGATGAGTAGAAAGATAACAGCCCCAGCTTCCTCGATACCAACCTCCTCACCATCTGGAGGACAATGATCTATACAGACAATACTACAACAAGAGAAAGAGAAGGAAGTGACATTGCAGATGATCATGCAAGGAATCCAGAAGATTGAGCAAAAATGGAAAAGGCAGATGAGAAAGTAGAAAATATTCAACAGATGATGATGAAATATGAAGACAGATTAAAAAAATGAAGAAGATATACAAAGAGATAAGAAAATTGAAGATATTGATACTCAATTGAGTGATGTCAAGAAGGGCAAGAGTGAACCATTGGGATGGGAAATCAATAGATCAGAATTTTATCTGAGATTTCAAAACGTGGAAGAAGGAAAAGGTGAAAATCTTGCTGAAATAATGACAGAAATACTGGCAGAAGCATTAGAGAAAACCAAAGAGAAGATGATGGATGGGATGGATGAAGTGTTCCGTGTCTATACAAGATATGCAATGAGAAACAGGCTACCAAGAGAAGTCCATATTAGATTTACTAAGAAGATTATAAAAACACAGATACTGCAGGTGGCAAGAGAGAAAATATTGAAGTATAAAGACAAAGAAATTGTGGTGCTGAAACAAGTACCAAGAAGAGTAAGAGAGATGAGAAGAGAATATATATTTTTGACTAAAGAGTTACTTAAAAGAGGAATAAACTATAGATGGTTGATGCCAGAAGGCCTCTTGTTCACTTGGCAGGAACAAAGACACAGAATTGATACAGTCAGAAAAGCAGAGCTATTCTACTCAGAATATTTTAGACAAAAGGAGGAAGAAGAAAGAAAAGAAGAGTAACTAATTGAATTTCAAGAGAAGTGTGTTGCAGTAATTGAAAAAGAAAAGAAGAAGGTGCAGTAGGTGTACCCAGAGAACAATGAGAATTAAGATAGAACAATAAAACCCTCTTATAAAGCTTAACATGGATGAAAGAAAATTGATTACGATCAACATAAATACTTAATTTGGCTACTAAAAGAAGAAAAGTATTCCATAAATTAGAGAAATTAAAATGTGATATAATTTGTTTACAAGAAGTTCATATTAAAAAACAACATGAATATATATTGAAACAAAAAAACTAAGAAAATTATTCACATCGTTGACACAATAAAAAAAGAGGCATGGTCTTATATATTAGAGATACAATTTTGGCAAAACTAATTTATACAGATGACAACGGAAGGATTTTGATGGTGGAAATAATGGACAATAATGTTAAAACACTTTTAATTGCAATCTATGCTCCAAATGATAACCAAGAAGAATTCTACAGGAAATTACATATGAAAATAATTGAATTGGACTATGTTAATATTTGTATGATGGGAGACCTTAATGGAATAATTAATGATCAGGGACTTCCTGTGAGTATAAATTGCAAGCTTTTGCAGATGACCTGGTATTTATATTAGAGGATCCATTGGAAACAGCACCTAAATTAATAGAAAAGTTAGAAGAATATGGAAAAGTAGCAGGTTTGAAAATAAATAAAGATAAAACAAAGACATTAACAAAGAACATGTTAGCAAGATGAAAGAAAGAGTTGGAAGAAGTTTTAGAAATACAGGTCACCAATAAGGTTAAGTATTTAGGATATACCAAGATGTAGCACACTGAAAGAGGACAATTATCTTAAACTCAAACAGCAGATTGCGACAGACTTGATAAAATGGGAAAATTTACAACTAACATTGATTGGGAGAATATCTACAATTAAGATGAATGTATTGCCTAGAATTTTATATCTATTCCAGACAATTCCAACCGATTAGGGAAAGAGTTTTTGAAGATTTAAACAGAATTGTGTTAAAATATATTTGGCAGGGTAAGAAAGCAAGAATAAAACTTAAACTGTTACAAGATGCAAGAATAAGAGGAGGGTTTGCCTTGCCCAATTGGGAGTTATATTACCAGGCGACAAGTTTGATGTGGTTAAAGGAATGGATAACATTCAGGAACAGTAGACTATTGACCTTAGAAGAGCATGACTTGCTGCTGGGATGGCATGCTTTTCTATTGTATAAGGGAACCAAAACACTTTACTTTAGAAGACATTACATTCGAGAGGCACTGTTTTTGAACTGGGAGAAGACAAAAAGACAATATTACTTAAAAATTCCGTTATGGATATCTACCATTGAAGCTTTTTCCTATCTAGTAATATATAAAAAGGAACAAACAGTTAGATATGGTGAGATATTGAATGAAAAGGGTGAACTTAAATCTATGCAAGCATTGGAAGAACAAGGTGTAAAAATGCATTGGTTTTCATATTTGCAAATACAATCTAGATTTGATAAAGATTTTAAAACAGAAGGTATTTATGATTTGACTGATTTAGATAAAATTTTGGATGGGTACTGATGAAAAGGTAATTTAAAAACTTTATGGACATTTATTAGAATTTAAATTGGAAGAAGAACAAGTTAAAGAAACGATGATTGCTTGGGGAAAAATTTTTGGATATGGGATTGATTTAGAGAAGTGGCAAAAATTGTGGTCTCAAAATTATAAAATGACAATGTCAACTGCATATAAAGAAAATTTGTATAAGATGTTTTACAGGTGACATCTACCCCGACAAGAATTGCAAGAATGTTTAAGAACAAATCGGATAAATGTTGGAAATGTCATCAGATACCTGGTTCATAATACCATATGTGGTGGGCATGTTCGGATGCAAAATAATATTGGACTAAAATCCACAAATGGTTGGAAAAAATGATAAAACAACATATAGACTTTAAACCAGAGATCTTTTTATTGGGAATTATACCGGAAATATACAATAAAGAGTTGAAATATTTGATTGTAAATGTTTTAACAGCAGCTAGAATTGTATTTGCTAAGAATTGGAAAAATGATAAAATACCTATGCAGGAGGAAGCTATTAAGAAAATTATGGATTATGCTGAAATGAGTAAATTGACATTTGAAATTAGAGAACAAGATAAACAATTTTATATGATACGGGATTTGTTTTATGGTTGGACAAAAGGACTTGGTAATGTAACAGATTAGATAATTTTGTAATAGAAGTTTAATAGATTGATATAAAATATAATATAGGCACATATAACCATTGAATGAAAGTATAATATAAATTTTAACATAAAATTTGGAATATCTCGTATAATGATGGAATAAATAGTTTAGTCATGGATGATTAATAACTGATAAATATATAAGCATATGTTAGCTTGACAATGTGAAAGTTTATATAAATTGTGAGTGATGACTACAAAAGGATAGCACAAAAGATTTGTAACCAACTGACACACTGTATGTATATAAAATGGAAGATGGTTTTATGTTCTTATGTTTTGTTTGTATGTTTGTCTTAAAAAATAAAAACTTTTGAAAAAAAATTATATTGTATCTTCAAAGTGATTTGGTTTCTTTAAGCGAAACTGGTTTGGGACACAACTGCATAAGGAGATTACTTTGTGCCCAGTTTCTTTCTGATGATGCTGTGCATAGTTGCACAGGGAATATGTAAGAATACAGGATTTTATATGGAATTTGAAAGGATACACCTAATTTTAGTTATATTTTTGTAAGAAAAATAAGTTTATATTCTTCAGCTGCCAGGGATTTGGTTCAGTGTGGCAGTGGATAAACTCTGGGGTGCATCTCCTGTCAAACAGCTGGCTAGTCTGTCAACAGTGAGTTTTAAGTACCGTAGAGACCTGCTGTTTTTAAAATACAGGCATGCACTCCTAACTGCACTCTCTATATATTGAAAAAATGTTGGCTAGCCAGGTGCCTCATCACAAACTAAATGTTGCTATGGTGACAGCCTAATTATGGTAGACCTCATAGAGAAAAACAAGATGGTTTCAGGAGATTTTTCTAGTCACTTCCAGGGTCTTATTAAACTTTAGGGATCTGAAACATAAGATTAAGTCTGCTTCCACTTCAAGATACAGATACAAATACAGACACAAAAAATAGAACTTGCTGTTTTACAACTGTTGCATGCAGGTAATCCTAGATTTATGACTACAGTTGGAACCACAATTTCACTATTAAGCAAGGCATTTGTTAAGTGAATCATGCCTGATTTTATGACCTTTTTTGCCATGGTTGCTAAGTGAATCCCTGATGTTGTTAAATGAATCACACAGTTGTTAAGCAACTCCACTTTCCCTCATTGACTTTGCTTGTCAGCTGGAAGGCAGCTAGGTAGGTCACATAATGGCAATCATGCGATTCCAGGATTATGATGCAACCATTGTAAATACTGAATGTTGTAACATGACCATGGGGAATGCTGCAATTGTTGTAAATGTGAGGACTGGAGCCCTATGATTCTGAAATCAATTTGCAAATTCTACAGGCATTTTTCATCTGTTAAAGGCCTTAACTGCAGTGTATAACGTGCATTAATCTTGAACGTGTCCATCGGAATCCTTTAGTATCTCAAACTGATCTGTGAGAAGAAAAGGGGAAGCAATCCATACACTACTATGCATTACTAGTTTAAAAGTACCAAAATTCTCTCCTCTACTATTGTAAACCTATGAAAACAGATGCATTGGCTACATGATTAATGCAGGTTGAAAATAGTCCCCCCAAAAAATGAAAGATCGCTCCACTGTTCTCCCCACATCCCCATCCTGTCAGAAAACTTACAAAATTAGTTATTTGCTTCCCATCAACCTCTAAGATGACATGTGCCAATGATGGCAATCCTGTCCCCTGGAAAATGCACAATGAATTGATATACCTTTGCATGGTTCGCCCTCATTCTCTCAGCTTGCTTGTTGGGAAAAAAACGGGCTGCAAATTACGGTACTGACTTCAATGATGTTTACTGAAAGAGGTGCAAACAACTGACTGGCATGTCATTCTTCTTTTTCTGTAGTGTTTTGCTCAGCAAAATGTTTCAAAGTGTTTCAAAAAAAAGAACCATTCACCTAGGCATGTTAGCAAATCAACTGTTTGGTGATGGGATTGCTCAGGAAATCTGCGGTAACACCCTTACAATGAGTTGCTTTGAGTTCTGAGATAAAGGGCAGAATGTACATGCAATGAATAAATAAGAGTATATATCCATTTTAAAATCCTATTTCAATCAATCAATCTGGATGTTTGCACAAGCGGTTGGAGATATTTTGTGGGCAAGCTAGTACAACTATGCACTCTGGCATAAAATATATATTTTCTTGTCTTTTCTCCAATGTACCAATATGTTCTCAAAGTGAGACATATGTTTTTGTGTAAATCTATATACATGCAAACAAAGCAAAAGTGATTATCCGTTATTGGTAGTATAATTGGATGGTCACTTTCACACTGAGTGTTCTGTGTCATCTTTGGCTTAATTTCTGATGCCTTTGGCAAGGGAACAATTAAAAACATCTAGTGAGAAGCCCAGTCACTTCCCAGCAGTGTGCAGAGAAAAAATTGACAAAGGAAAGAAAAAGCTACATAGAGAATATTGAAAGCTATGTTCACTCTGATCTCATTAGAAATATAGTTTTGCCAAGATCATGAGTAGATAACCTAGAACTTTGGGAAATGGTTCTTGTGGCCCAGAGTTCCTAAACATTATCAACATAATTTGTTGCCAGTTTGAGGTAGGCAACCTGTCAAAAATGGACTATCCCTAGCAAAACAAAACAATGTGAACAAATCAAAATATTTGTTAAAATATATATTCCCTCTCCTGCTGCACTTGTAAAATTACTTTAAGAAATTCATTTAGTTTCATGAGAATTGGAATCTAATGCAGGCTAGAAATCGTGGGCACTCCATCACTGGATGTTTTTAAGAAGAGTCTAGACAGTAATTTATCTAAAATGGTATAGGTTCTCTTGCTTGAGCAGGGGGCTGGACTAGAAGACCTCCAAGGTCCCTTCCAGCTCATTCTATTCTAAGTACATGCAAAACTGAACTGATACAATGAACAAATGCACAACATTCTTTATTGGCCAAGCATGATTGGACACACAAGGAATTTGTTTCTGGCACATAAGTTCTCAGTGTACATAGAAACAACAAAGTGATATAATCATAATATACCAATAGCAGAAGGTAATAGGAAAGATGAGAAGGATAATAGCAATACAGTCCCACTACATGTGTAAATATCCTTAGGCATAAGATAGTGCTGTGGGAATTAGGTGTTTAGAAGAGTGATGGAAAGGGGGGGAAACTGTTTTTGTGTTGTTTTGCATGCAATGCCCGATAGCGGAGTCTTGAGGGGAGGGCTTGGAACAGGATGTGAGGGGCCTGTAGATAATTTCTCAGCCTTCTTCTGACCCACACAATATACAGGTCCTCCATGGAAGACAGGCTAGTTGCAATTGTTCCATCTGAAGTCCTTACCATCCGTTAAAGTCTGTGCCTGTCCTGTTTGGTTGCTGTGCCAAACCAGACAGTTATTGGTGTACAAATGACAGACTTAATAATGATTCTATTTCTGTTGTGCTGATGTTTATGTCCCTTTGGTCTCTAAAACAATTTGTCTTTATCTAAACAGAGACAATGTCTGTTCTTTACTTCTATTTTCTATCTTATTTTAGCCAAACAATAGACTTTGAGATGTCATTTGATCTGTAAAGGTGAAAGGCTTACATGGGAGTCTGGAAAGCTTTGCATGGGTAACTCTGATATCACACAGAGGAATTTATTTCTCAGCTTAAACTACCTTTAGATTTCCCCCCCCTCCCTTCTTTCTCCAAGTACATAAACCAAACTAGCCTCAGGCCAAATTGTTGCATTGCAAGGCACATTTCCTGAAGTTACCTTTTTAAGAACACTTGGAAATCTTGTCTGGTGCAAAATGCAGCTGGTGGCAACTCTGAGCATGTTTTTAGATGTTCAATTTGTAGGGCAGGTCAACATTTCACCTTAACAGCAGCCCTCCATGGCAGCTTAATTTGGTGATGTACACAAACACTTTCCAAATTACAAAGTGCACTATTTGCAGCCAAACAAAAGGTCAAATGGCTTGTAATGCTGAGGAGGGCTAGTACAAAGCTTTGAAGAGTTGCTTCAAATTGAAACAGAAGTTCCTTTAGAAGCACCTGATTGGAGCTATACTGCTTTGATCTGGAGGAATGAAAGAGACTTTGGAGCACCCATTACACATGCAGAGAAACTATTTTTCTACTGATGCAGAGTGGCTAGTGGAATTGAGCTGGCCCACTTCACTTCATTGATTCACGGCCCAGAGGTGGAAAGATGATCATTTTGTCTCGAATGAAATTATTGAGAGTGCCCAAATTGAGACAATACTTGAGATGGAAAGACATTGATTTTCACAGGCCTAGTGATAAGCCTATTAAAAATAATTGCATATAACTTTACATTTCTCTTTTCCATACAGTTTGGGAAACAAAGTCATGAACATTACTGTCAGTTTTCATGGGAGTGGATTAGTGAAGTTCTCTTGCAAGATTACAATGTCGGGCAACAGGATCAAATATTATCTCTTAGCTTTCGTTGTATTCAATTACAATTATAAATTCTCCTAGATATAGACACAGATGACATACTGTATCAACATAGAAATAGCAACATAGAGCTGATATAGCTGCATTATAGATACAGAGCACAGGTGTCAAATGTGACATCACATAACATCTAATATTTTTGCCTTTGCAGTAGGCATGGCCTGCAAATAATGCATCCGGCCCACAGGCCGCCAGTTTGAAACCCCTGATATAGAGGATATAGGTGATATTGTATATACAGCAAATGTAGCTAATATATAGGTATAGAGAATATAGAAATAGATGATCTATAGATATCGATATTGATAATAGAGATACTTGTGAATGATTCAAAAGCTAACGTATTACTCTGAAAGTCGCGCATTAATGTTGAAATATGTTCCAAAAGAGATTGTTACTTAGTATCAACTCATAAAATATTTCTATGGTCTTTTTAGAGTTGCCAACAGAAAGGGAGGGAGCTGTGCAGCTTGGAAACCAAAAGTACATTCCATAAATAGTTTTTCAAAGATAATAACTAGGTGACTGAAGTTTCTGCTGTGCAAAATTCTAACTAGAGAGCATGATTGATGACTCCTGGATATGGATATGTCCCATTGGAGAATATGAATTATGATACACCCAGGGTGTGGGGGAAACCAGGGTCAAGGGTAACAATGAATTATGTGTCTCAGAGTCAGCTACAACCAGGCAGCGCAAGACATTTTAACTCCCAATATATCCTTTTGAAGTTTTGGAAGTTTGGCTCGAGACTCATGATTTAAGTGGGGATAACTGCTGGAATCCTGACAGCCTGGGCACAATCAAAAATGATTCAGAAGATTTCTGAATCATACTTTTGATTTGGATGAATACAAGATCTGCATGCCTTTTTTATTAAAGTAGGCTGGCTTTTTTTTTCCTATTTCCAATCTGTGTGGACCTTAAGTAAGATATGGCTTGTTTTAAGAGTCAGATAAGTCTTCTTGAAGGAAAGCCTTGAGTTGTTCAGGTTTATCTGTACACAGTTCAGCACTAATCTCATGGGTTGCCAGACTACATTTTGCAAATCATAGTCAAAGCATGCATAGATCTGCTACATAACAAAAAGCTCCTGTTGGAAACATTTTGGTTTTAAAAGCCTACATTAGAGAAAATTATGTAAAATATTATGAACTGTGGAAGTATAAGAGAAATTTCTTTCATTTATAATAAATTAATAACGAGCTGTGGTGGCACGGTGGTTAGAATGCAGTATTGCAGGCTAATTGACTCAAGCCTTCCATCCTTCCAAGATTGGTCAAATGAGGACCCAGATTGTTGGGGGCAATACGCTAACTTTATAAACTACTTAGAGAGGGCTGTAAAGCACTGTAAAGTGATATATAAGTCTAAATGCTATTGCTATTTGTTAAGTTTGCATGAAGAGACAGACGCAGAGTGCTTCAAGATCTTTAGTTTATTAGTGACTACAGCTCAGAACGGACCCACTTTTGGCTGGGCTGCAGCTGCTAGCCAGCCGCAGTTGACAGCCACTTTTTAAACCAATCATTTCTAACATTTTACAAGAACAGTTCAAACTAAACCAATGACTTCAAACCTGCATACATAACACCTCCCACTAGGTTCAGTCCATACTCAAACCCCATCTATCTAATGTATTCTTTTAAATAGGTGGGGCTCTTACATGTACATTGAGACCTACGTGGTTCAGATGTTTTAAGGTTCTCACCCAGTGAGAGAGGAAATGTGTCTGCTGACATTTCCTTACTTGGACTTGTAGTAATGGTAGAACCTGTTTGGTTACTACAACCTGGTCTCTCCTCCCAATCCATCTCCAACCCAATGTCAGCACCTAAGTCAGGTAGTGATGTACAGTCTTCCACTTGTAAGAATGGATTTTGGCATTGTGACAGGTTTTGGGATGGTTCCTGTCATGTTGGCTCATTACACATGGGGTTGATTCTTGCATGCTGATTATCCTCATGATCCTCCCCTTCCCCCCTAGATGAGGTACTAGGTGTGGGAACCAGAGAGAGCAATTGCAATGTTCCTGAGGTAATCTGGATCTAAGCTGATCAATGTGCCTGCTCCAGAGGACTCCATCCTCTGTTTGTACCCTGTAAGACCTAGGGCCTGTGATTTGGGTTATCTCAGCAGGAATCCATAATGGTTCACCCATAAGGTTCTTAGCATAAACAGAATCACCCACAGTGAATGTGCAATTTTGCTAGTGGAATCTAGTGGTGCGTTGGGTGCATAAGTGGGATGAAGGCGGTCAAGGGGAGACCTGAGTTTCCTACCCATCAACAACTCTGCTGGGGATAAGTTAGTTGATGGGTTAGAGTGATATACTGGACACTGAGTAGTTTTTCAACTTTCTCAGTGATGTCCCCAGGACCCAATTGCTGAAGTTTTTCCTTGGTAAAGTGAACCATGCGTTCAGCCTGGCCGTTAGCCGAAGGGTGCCCAGGGGCTGTCAGGGCATGTCTGATACCCTGCTGTGCTAGATATGATTCAAAAAGGTTGGATGTAAATTGAGGACCATTGTCAGAAATGAGGACATCAGGTAACCCATGAGTTACAAAAAGCCTCTTAAGCTGCTTGATGACAGCTTCAGCTGTGGTGGATGCCATAGGGATAACCTCCAGCCGTTTGGAATATGCATCTACTATAATAAGGAAAGTGTGCCCTCTGGTAGGGCCAGCAAAGTCAATGTGAATCCTGGACCATGGGCCCCTAGGACATTCCCATTCCTGTGTGGGGGCGAGAGGTGGGGCAGGCCTGACTTCCTGGCAGTTGGGACAGGATGCAACCCGGTGTTCAACCATTTTGTTAATACCTGGCCACCATATATAACTCCTGGCCAATCCCTTCATTCTGACAATTCCCGTAACATCTGACAATTCATGTAACATTTCCAAAACCTCTTTTTGTAGTTTTGCAGGAATAATCACCCTGTTACCCCACAAAATACATCCTCTTAATACAGATAATTCAGTTTGCCTGGATTTAAAAGGTTGGGCGAGTTGAGGTAGATCTTGAAGTAGCCAACCTTTCTTAATCCAGCCTATAACAGGAGCCGATAAAGTGTCTTTGGCAGTCTCTCTGGCAATTTCAGCAGTGTGTACTGGAAGCTTGGCAACAGTTTCTAGAAAAAGGTGTACATCTCAGGGGCAGGATCCTCAGTGTGTCAATGAAGTGGGCAGTGACTCAAAGCATCTGCATGCCCAATGTCTTTTCCGGCCTGTGGATGAGTTTGTATGAATAAGCAGCAAGAAATTCAGTCCATCTCAGCATTCTTGGTGACAGGATCGTGGGTGTTGGTTTGTCTCCTGCCACAATGCCTAAAAGAGGTTTGTGATCTGTGACAATAGTAAATGTTCTCCCATATAGATACTCATGGAATTTCTTGACAGCTGCAACAATTGCCAAGGCTTCCTTGTCCAGTTGGCTTTTGTTTCTCTCTGCTTTAGTCAAGGTGCGAGAGTAAAATGCAATAGGGGCTTCCTTCCCGCTGGGAAGCATGTGGCTCAACACCCTCCCCCCACTCAAAAAGGGGAGGCATCACAAGTCAGTACAACAGGCAAATTCTCAGAGAACTGTATCAATACAGAATCAGAAGTGATTTGTCTCTTAATAGTGTTAAATGCAGATTGTTCTTTTCTGCCCCAGACCCATGCAGACTTTTGTCTAGTAATCTGTGTAGTGGTTCTACAATGGTTGCCTTCTGAGATAGAAACATGTGATAGAAGTTAATGAGTCCCAGGAAAGCTTGCAAGTCTGTTTGGCATTTTGGCCTGGGGGCTTCTTTGATTGCCTGAACCTTGGCATCTGTGGGGTGGATACCAAGTTTGTCAATCATATAGCCCAAGAACTCTACCTTGTCAGTTCTAAGTGTGCATTTTCTTCTTTGACTTTTAACCCCGCTTTCTTGAATCTGGTAAGGACTTCTCTGAGTCTCTATGTAATTGAGTGTCATTTTCAGCAGAGATTAACACATCATCAAAGTAAGGCACTACCCTGGCAGTCCTTGGAGCATCCTTTCCATAAGGCTTTGGAAGATGCCTGGTGCCACGCTTACTCCAAACTGTAACCTTTTACATTTGAAGGCACCTCTATGAGTCACAATGGTTTGGGCCTCTGCAGTGGCATCATCAAGTTGTTGATATGCCTGGGCCAGATCCAATTTGGCAAAGACTGTGTCCCTGCCAAGTGAATGTAATAAATGATGCACCACTGGAACTGGATATGCGCTCTGTTGAAGCGCATGGTTCAATGTCCCCTTATAGTCTCCACAGATTCTCACTGACCCATCAGTCTTGACTGGTGTGACTATGGGTGTCTCCCACCTGGAGTGGTCAGTGGGCTCTAAAACCCCTTGAGCTATTAGTTTATCTAATTGTGCATCAATTTTTTCCTTTAAGGCAAATGGGACCCTTCTGGGCTTTAAACGGATTGCGGGCACCTTGGGATCTAGGTTGAAAGTGATAGGGGTCCCCAAGTACTTGCCTAATCCGTCGCTGAAGACCTCTGGAAACTCAGACTTCAAGGCCTCCTCCCATTCAGTGTTGCTCACGTGATTGATGCCAGTCACCTCGATGCCCAGCGGGTTGAACCACTCAAGTCCCAGCAAACTTGGGCGATCCTTGTCCACGATGGTCAGGGGCAGGCGTTTGGTGTGGCCTTTGAACTTCAAATTGAATTCTCTTGTTCCAACTACTGGAATCTTGTTCCCTTGGTAGTCTTTAGAGTCAGTGCTTGCTTCTTGAAGTGATTCTTCTGAATGTTTGGGAGTAGTCTGTGAATAGTGTCCCATGACACCATAGATAGATATGAGCCTGAGTCCACTTCCATTTAGAAGGCCTTCCTTCAATAAGTACCTTGACATGTACTTTTCTGTTATTGATAGAAGATGAATGACCAATAGTTACTGTCTGATGAGTTTTATTCTTCCCTTTGCTTCTGTGCTGTGCCCCCCTTTCTCACTGTGATTGTTGGGCTTGAATTCTTTGTCTTTGTTTGCAGGAAATTTCCTTCTGTTGGGTGGAGTTCTGGATGATTTTAGACGCTCTTGCTAGGTGTCCTCTTTTTCTAACGGAGGCAAACGGTGTCTAAACTTGCATTCAGTGCGGGAATTTCCCCACTGCCTCAAGGCGAGAATCTTTTACTTCCTATCCAGGTCTTTCTTTCTACGCTCATTCTGAGTCTGTAAATTCCTCTTCCACCTCACTGTCTGATTCAGAATCTAGGTGTGTAAATGGTTTTGTGGTAGACTTTCCCCATCAGAATGGTTTGTGCCCTGTTCATCTTCCTCATGGCTGCTGAGGACTTGGTAGCTCTGCTGAAGAGGCTTCTTCTATGGCTTCTTTTAGCGTGATCTTAGGTTTCATTAATAACTTGCTCTGTAATAACCTTGTCTTTAAGGCCCAGAACAAATCGAA
>CM019156.1:10158976-10233844 GCA_009733165.1 Naja naja | reverse complement strand
GCAGCCAACTGGAAGGACTCAATTACAACGAACATGGGTGCATCACTGAAAAATCTAGAGAACCAGGTTGGGAAAGACCATCTGGAGAAAGTCTAATGCAGCTATGTGGTTGCTAATAGACAACACCAACCTGACTGCACATAATCAATGCAATTTGCCTTGAACAATTTTAGTTTGGGCACTACCATAATTGATGGCCCTGGGTGACTGATGAATTAGATAAATTCACGAGCTTGTTAATCACAACATTTTAATCAGTGTACCCTTAATGCAATTTGAATCATTCCACTTCATCATATAGCCATGATGGCAAAACCACACAGGTGGCACTCAGAGCCATTGTGTGGGCATACGAGCCCCAGCTAAACTTACCTGCACTGCACATCGCGTGCCTCCCAGCTGATTTTTGGTCCATTTGATGCTGTTTTTGCTCTCCTGGAGGCTCAAGGGAAGCCTCTGCAACCTTGGGAGGCCGAAAATGGGCCTTCGGAAATACCGGAAGTTCTCGTTTTCAGCCTCCAGTGGGCCTCTGGAGGCCAGGGCAGACCATTTTCGGCCTCCCATGGGTTTGAGGGAAGCCTCTACAGCCTTTGGAGGCGAAAAAAAACAAACAGGACCATTTTTCTCCCAAGTCTGCAGAGGCTTCCAGCGAGCCTCAAACAGGCTGAAAATCAGCTGGGAGATGCGTGCATACTCAATGCAGGTAAGGGGTGTTGATGTGCATGCAAAGGGGGGGCAGTTGCATTGTGGGTGCTGGCATGTGCTTGTTTTCGACACACCAGAACAATAAGATTCCATCACTGTCAAATAGCATCCTTATGAAAAAGTGTACTCAGAAACTAAATTTTAAAATTGCTGTAGGGAAGTACTTGGGCAATTTCACTAATACCTATCTATTTTTCAATTATTATTTTCCTACCTTTAAAATAGATTGAGTCTGATTTTTTTTAATTGCACTTTTAATAAAATAGGAATTTTGAAGGGACCTGGGCAAAAATAAAAACAAGTTTAAAAACTATGGTCAAATCAAAATGTTTTCTTCATCTCTCTTTGTAGAAGGGATTGACTAATTCATATGGTGATTGAACACTACAATCTCAATCACTTCCAACTAGAGCCCAGAAATAGCTTTGCCTAAAATTCTCTAGTACTGTCCTGGGATAAGCAACCTATGGCCATAGGGTTGCATTATGTATTGACCTAATTTTACAAGGTGGTACTTCAGATTTCTGCCAAAAGTAATTTGCCCTGTACCTGGAATGCTACTATGTATGGAGCATAGACAAAAGTGAAGGGAGTATTAGATACAAAAGGGAGCATGGTGAAAAGTGGACAAAAGTGGCATATTTAGCTTGTATCTCTTATCTACAATTCATTTATATTTTTCAATAGAATACAACATAAGGAATTCAGCACAATTGTTTTAATTACATAATGCATGTTGTGTGAGAGAGAGACAGGAAGCCTTCTCAGGTGGATTCTATCCATAGAAGATTCAGATGAGATATCAGGTAGATCCACTTTTAAGGGACAAAGACCATCACATTGATTCTACCAAAAGAATTTTGTTTTATCCACTTAAAGCTACTCAATTGAAATCACCCTCCCACTTTCTCAGGCTATGTGGCAGTGTGGAATATGGCTTCCAAAGCTGACAATATGCTCATCAGCATGATTTTAATTCAGAGATTTGACCATCTAGCTCAGGGCTGTCAAACTCCTGGCCCACGGGCCGCATGCAACACATGGTGGCCAAACCCATGCTAGGCTTAACAGGGGAGTCCTGATACATCACCTGACACCACCAACACAATATAGTTTGGCACCCCTGATTAGCTGCTATATACCCAAGAGCCAAAAGAAGAGAAGCCAGATTGTTTCAAAACAGCATCCTTAAAAAAATCAAGACATCTTCTTATGGTTTTTACTGTCAAGCAAGCCTCAAACAATCAAGGCTAATTACTGCTGGTAGTGCTGAGGTACACTCTGGAGGTTCCTAGTCTAACAGCTTCTTCCTGAGATCAATAAGATACTAGAACAAGATCCATATCTTTATGTCTTTTATGATTTGACCTCCTTGGAAATTCTAACCTTTGCCTGGTCTTGTCCAGTTCTAGGTTTTGAACCTTAACTGTTAATTAGAACTTTGTGTGTCACAGGAATCAAGGGCTACATAACATTTCCATCTAATGGACAGTACCTGCCATGTCTGCCTCTGGTATTATATAGGACAATTTTGTGAGACAGCAATTTGCTCATATAACAAGCAGCACAAAATATGTGATGGAAACCTGGCTCAGGTGCATGTGAAATATGGCCCCTGTTTTCCCTTATTTGTCCAGTTTCCATCTTCTCCTGCCTCACATACCCACACTCACCTCTCTGTTCTCTATTCATTATGTTATGGGCAACAGAGAACATTGAAGTGTGCACTACATTTTGAAGCTTTCCAGCCTTCAAATTTGCACATTACAAAGGTGAATTAAATATTGCATGACCATATATCCTCTCTTCCCTCCCTTTGACAAATTTGAAGAGAATTTCCTGCTCAAAGAGTACAAAACTTTAAAAAAGGAAAAAGGGATATGAATTTACCTCTCCTTCTTTCCTCTCAAAATGGCAGCATAAATAAATAGTGCAGACTGTGAGGCAGACAGATAACGACCTAAGAAATACTTCACCTGATACAATCAAAAGCTCTCCAGTGATTTACTAGAAAAGAAGAGCTCCTGTTGATTCTTCTCGCCATGCAGAGTTTTGTTCAACAGTAACTTACCTGAGATGCAACTGTGCAGTATTTCTATGACTAAGAATTCTTTCTCTCCCATCTCTCTCTCTCTTAATGCATACAATATGTCTGCTGATCAACCAAGTTGCTAAGGTGTCTTGCCCCAAATTCTACTACACACAATAACACTTTATATGTAAGGTTTTGGTTTGGCCTGCTAATAGTGTCCAGATAAAGGTTCCCTGTTCCTTTAATTGGAGTGGTTAATAACTGTACCCTTATATATTTGAATATGCATAAACACATTTTCTTCATTTCCTTTTTAGAAATAGTCAAAGCTGTTAATTTTTTAAAAAAGATAAAATGTCAAATTTGAAATAAAATTAATACCCAAAAGAAATATTAAACCCATGCCGATGAAAAGCAAAGAAGAAAGAGAGACCAGGGGACCAAACAACAAGAGTCTCTTGCAATTATTTATTTCAAGATTTAATGAAAGTGTGGAGGTTAGGAAATTGCAAATCGCTACAGATAATCCTTGTCTTACGATCACAATTAGGACCAAAATTTCCATTTCTAAGTAAGATGGTGGTTTAATAAGCCCACCCAATTTTTACCACAGTTGGTAAGTGAATCAATTGCAGTTGTTAAATGAATCACACAGATGTTAAGGAAACCTGGATTCTCCCATTGACTTTGTTGGAAGTCATCTGGAAAGATTAGAAATAAGGATCACAAGACTGCAGGGATGTTTCAACAGTCATACTTGCAGAAACCAACTGGGAAGTTTGCAGATGGTGATCATGTGATCCCAGGAAGTGGCAACTATTGTAAATGCATGCCAGTTGTCAACTGCCTGAACTTTGCTCAGTTCAATGTAGGGATGCCGCAATGGTTATAAGCATGAGAACATGTCATCAGCAGGAGTGGGCTGCTGGGGGTTTGCAGAAGTTCAGGAGATCCCCTAACTAAGATTCTGTGCAGTTTGGAGAACCCCCAAATCCCACTCCTGGCTGTCCCCCTCTCCTTCCCTCCCAGGAATCCCCAGGTGACCCGTTTTGAATGCAGGTAAGTGCAGGGCATGCAAGGAGGCTCGAGGAGGGTAAAAAATGGGCCTCTATTTGCTCGCAATGAGTTGTTGTGGACTTTTCCACATCAGGATGGCTTGAGGCCTTGTTAATTTTCTTCATGGCTGCTGCTGAGGACTTGGTGGCTTCTGCTGAGGAGGCTTCTTCTATTGCTTCCTTCAACGTGATCTTAGGTTTTAATAATAATTTGCTCTGAAGCACCTTGTCTTTGAGGCCTAGAACAAATCGATCACGCATGGCCTCTTCCAAGTTGTTAAACTCGCATGCACCCCCAATGTCTCTTAAACTTGCCACAAAGTCGTTAAAGTTTTCGCTTTCCCTTTGAACCCGACGGTAAAACTCGTGTCTCTTAATGAGGCACGATACTTTTGGGGCGTAATGGGCTCTTTACAGCTTTTCTAAGTCGGGCCAGTCCATTACCTTCACGTCTGCAGCTCCTGCCAATGCCTTCGCCATCTTGAAAACTGCCGGACGTGCGTGAGAAAGACCGCCTCTTCCGCTTCGGAAATGTCGGCGAGATCGTTCCCAAATACATTTGGAAACGATCCGCATACGAAGTCCCAGTCTTCTGCTGTTGGATCGAACGGGCTGGGGGTGCTCAGCGCAGCCATCTCTCTCAGCTTGTTTTCCGCGTTGTCTTCTCTTTGGGAAGGATCCCACCTTCGTCGCCAGTGTTAAGTTTGCATGAAGAGTCAGACGCGGAGTGCTTCAGTGAAGAGTTTATTAGTGACTACAGCTCATAACAGACCCGATTTGGCTGGGCTGTGGCTGCTACTTATAGCCAGCAGCTGCAGTTGCCAGCCAATCAGAGTGCAGGATTTTCCCGCACTTTTTAAACCAATCATTTCTGACATTTTACAAGTTCAAACTAAACCAATGACATTCAAACCTGCATACATAACAAAATTGCCAATGAAGTCCCTCATCCTATGAAAATAAATTTAGAAAATGATATATTCATGGAATTGATTTTTTTCATGATTTTTTTAAAAGGCTGCTGCTGAATTTTCATAAGAATAAACGTGCTAGATCAGTCTAAGGGACATCTTAGTCCAACATTTTGTTCCTCACCCTGGACTTGCCTTTTAAGAAAGAGGTAGAGATGTACCTCTTTTCCACCTTTGATCTCCTTCTCCCTATTCTTAGGGTCTTAGATGAACAGAGTTGGAAGGGACCTTGTAGGTCATCTACTCTAACCCCCCACTTACACCATTTCTGATAGATGGTAGTCCAGTCTTTTCTTGAAAAGTCCAGGTTGAGTCTCTCCTTGGTCAGTTTTCATCCATTATTCCTTGTCTGGCCTTCTGCTCCCACTGCAGAGATAACATTGACTCTTCAAGATTAATTGCCATTAAGAAATCTCCATGGATTCTGTAGTCACCCTTTAAAACCAACCAAACTAGTAGCCTTTTGGAAATCAATTCCTCTGAACACTCATATGCTACTTAAAAATATTTTATCCATGCTAAATTTCTTTCCAATTGCTTTCAGTAGATAAGCTTAGGATTTTGAGAGAGAAGAAAAACATTCTCCATCCCATGAGTCACTTTATGTATCTCAATACTTTTTTTTAAGTCTGAAATTTTCCAGTTTCTTCTCATAGGGAAGATGTTTGAGACCCCTGATCAATAAGGTTGCCATTTCCTGCACATTTTCACCTATTTTATATAGGTGATGTGTCCACACAGAACTAATTGTGTGTGTTCAGTAAATTATTATTGTGGTGGCAACTCGGCTGAGGCCTTAGTGGATACCTGGCATCAGGCTGCCTTGGAGGCTCTTGACTGCCCCTGACCCGTTGCAGATCCCGGTTAGCTCCTTGGTTTTGGCTCCAGGAGATGAAGCACCGGAGGAGGGGCCTAGAGAGCAGTTGGAGGTCCAGTCATTCCAAATCTGACCAATCTCAGTTGAGATCTTTCACAAGGACTTACCTTGTGGCAGGCAGCAAGTCTTCTTACTTCTCTGCCCTCATTGCGTCCACAGAGAATCACCCAGCCCCACTGTTCAGGGTCACCCGCTCCCTCCTGAATCTGGGGGGAGAGGATCCTTTGCAGGGACGGGCCAAGGAATTTAGTCATCACCTGCTGGACAAGATCGCTCAGATCCAGGCCGGCCTGGACTCCGACTGGCTAGAGTCAGATGTGGGAGTAACGACGGGTCTTGTTGTTATGACCTGGGATGAGTTTGACCCTGTGACTCCAGATGAAGTGGACAGGGCCATGTGGAGGTTGAGTTCCACCACATGTTTATTGGACCTGTGTCCCTCCTGGCTGGTTTATGCTGCCTGGGAGGTTACACGAGGCTGGGTCCAGGCAGTAGTCAATGCTTCGTTGGGTGAGGGTCCTTCCCTGCCCTTGAAGGAGGTGGTGGTGAGGCCCCTCCTCAAGAAGCCTGCCTTGGATCCAGCTATTTTAAACAACTTTCATCGGTCTTCAACCTTCGCTTTGTGGCAAAGGTTGTTGAGAGCGTGGTGGCATGTCAACTCCTGAGGGCCCTGGAAGAAGCTTCCTACCTTGATCCACACCAATCGGGCTTCAGGCCCAGGTACAGCATGGAGACTGCATTGGTTGCGCTGATGGATGATCTCTGGAGGGCTCGGGCAGGGATATTCCTCTGTCCTAGTCCTATTAGAATCTCTCAGCGGCTTTTGATACCATTGACCATGGTATTCTGTTGTGACGCCTCGAGGGGCTGGGGCTGGGAGGCACTGTTCTTTGGTGGTTCTGATCCTACCTGCTTGGGATGTTCGCAATCGGTGTTGACAGGTAGGCAGAGGTCAGCTCTGCAGCCCCTCACTTGCGGGGTGCCGCAGGGGTTGGTCCTCTCTCCCCTCCTGTTCAACATCTATATGGAGCTGCTGGGTGATATCATCTGTGGTTTTGGGGTGAGGTATCATCAGTATGCTGATGATACCCAGCTCTACATCTCCACCCCAGACCAACTCAGTGATGCCCTCGCTGTGATGTCCTGGTGCCTGGAAGCAGTGCGGATCTGGATGAGGAGGAACAGGCTCCAGCTCAACCCAGCCAAGACTGAGTGGCTGTGCATGCCGGCATCTTGTATGATCCAGGAAGTTCCACCTTTAACCATGGGGGGAGGTGTTGCCCCCCATGGAAAGGGCTCACAACTTGGGTGTCCTCCTGGATACACGGCTCAGTTTGGAGGAGCAGGTGGGAGCTGTGAGCAGGGGGGATTTGCCCAGGTTCGCCTGGTGCACCAGTTGCACCCTTACCTGGAATGAGATGCGCTACGCATGGTCACTCATGTGCTTGTTATGTCCTGACTTGACTACTGCAATGCTCTCTATATGGGGCTGCCCTTGCAGACCATGCGGAGGCTTCAACTGGTGCACAATGTGGCTGCGTGGGTTGTGATGGGAGTTTCCCAATACTCCCATGTTACTCCCCTCCTGTGCAAGCTGCATTGGTTGCCAGTTGCCCTCCGCGTGAGATTCAAGGTGCTGGTACTTACCTATAAAGCCCTACATGGCTTAGGGCCAGGGTACTTGAGGGAGCGTCTCCTGCCAGCATTGAATTCCCATCGTCCGGTGCACTCCCACAGGCAGGGCCTCCTTGGGGTGCTGTCAGCCAAACAGTGTCAGCTGGCAGTCCCTAGGGGTAGGGCCTTCTCTGTGGGTGCACCCACCTTGTGGAACCAGCTTCCACTGGAGCTCCATTTGGCCTCCGACCTCCATTCCTTCTGCTGCGGCCTAAAGACTTGGTTATTTGAACAAGCTGGCCTGGACTAAGGGGGGCGTTGGGTTAGTTTTAAATGCTTGTTCTGGTTTTAGATAATTTATTTGGTCGTATTGGTTTAATAATTTTTTAACTTTTTAAAATTTGTTATTGTATGTTTTTATGAAGTGAGCCACCCTGAGTCCCTACGGAAATAGGGCGCATAAAGACTAAATAAATAAATAAATAAATAAATAAATAAATAAATAGACATGGGAGAGATTGACTGAAATGGTATAGGTGTCAGGATTCTGGCAGTTACCCAAATTAAATCGTGAGTCTCTAGCCAAACTTCCAAAACTAAATGGAATTTATTTGGGAGTCAACAAGTCAGCACTACCTGCATGTAGCCGGCTCTGAGACACATAATTCACTGTCACCCTTGACCCTGGTTTTCCCCCAGCCCTCTGGGTGTATCATAATTCATATTCTCCAATGACATACATCCATAGCCAAGAGTCATCAATCATATTCTCCAGTTAGATTTTTGCACAGCAGAAACTTCAGTCACCTGGTTACTATCTCTGAAAAACTATGCATGGAATGCACTTTTGATTTTCAAGCTGCCGCACTGCTCTTTCAAACCCCTTTTCCCTCCCTTCCTGTTGACAAATATAAAACGACCATATAACTGTTTTATGAGTTGACATAAACTCATGTTTCTTGCTTGAGCTAGGGTAGACTAGAAAACCTCCAAGGTCCCTTCCAATTCTGTCATTCTGTTACCTATGAACTGTTTAAGATAAGAAAACATTCACAGAAAACTGAAATGGCTCTGAGCCATGACCCATCGCAGTAGTAATTCATGATGGTTGTAAATTGGATCACCCATGTGACAGACTCAATTTTACAACCTTTTTTGTGTTGTTAAGTGAATGCCACAAAATTTTTCAGGGAACCAATGACCTTAAATGTGGCCCAAAGAGTGGTCATGTAATCATTGGAGGAGTGTGACCATCCGAACTTCAAATCCAGGTTGTAAGTAGGGAGGTCCACCATAACTTTCAACAGTTGCTACATGACTAGTTGTAAGTTGAGGACTACCCAAAATTTTTCTTTCCTTTCACTGACCATTGTCTCAGAGATAGTATGGCTAAAACATTGACTTAGTAGGAAGGAATAAATTAGAAGATCACATGGGTTTGTCAAAATTATTACAACATCATGCTGCAATTTCCTGTGTGTCTGCCTTTTTCTTTGTAGGGGCCAAAGATATATAAGCTCCAGTATTACTTTTGCTCATGGCCATTCAACAAAGTACCACAACTTTGTTGGGAGCCCAACCTATATTGTATTTTTTTTAATCACATCCATACAAAATTATATTTTATCTTCATTGTCTGCCCTCGTTTTTTTTCCTTTTTCCTTTTTCCTTTTCTCTCTCTCTCTTTTTACAGATAAGTATTACAAGATGAGTAGAAAGATAACAGCCCCAGCTTCCTCGATACCAACCTCCTCACCATCTGGAGCACAATGATCTATACAGACAATACTACAACAAGAGAAAGAGAGGGAAGTGACATTGCAGATGATCGTGCAAGGAATCCAGAAGATTGAGCAAAAATGGAAAAGGCAGATGAGAAAGTAGAAAATATTCAACAGATGATGATGAAATATGAAGACAGATTAAAAAAATGAAGAAGATATACAAAGAGATAAGAAAATTGAAGATATTGATACTCAATTGAGTGATGTCAAGAAGGGCAAGAGTGAACCATTGGGATGGGAAATCAATAGATCAGAATTTTATCTGAGATTTCAAAACATGGAAGAAGGAAAAGGTGAAAATCTTGCTGAAATAATGACAGAAATACTGGCAGAAGCATTAGAGAAAACCAAAGAGAAGATGATGGATGGGATGGATGAAGTGTTCCGTGTCTATACAAGATATGCAATGAGAAACAGGCTACCAAGAGAAGTCCATATTAGATTTACTAAGAAGATTATAAAAATACAGATACTGCAGGTGGCAAGAGAGAAAATATTGAAGTATAAAGACAAAGAAATTGTGGTGCTGAAACAAGTACCAAGAAGAGTAAGAGAGATGAGAAGAGAATATATATTTTTGACTAAAGAGTTACTTAAAAGAGGAATAAACTATAGATGGTTGATGCCAGAAGGCCTCTTGTTCACTTGGCAGGAACAAAGACACAGAATTGATACAGTCAGAAAAGCAGAGCTATTCTACTCAGAATATTTTAGACAAAAGGAGGAAGAAGAAAGAAAAGAAGAGTAACTAATTGAATTTCAAGAGAAGTGTGTTGCAGTAATTGAAAAAGAAAAAGAAGAAGGTGCAGTAGGTGGTGTACCCAGAGAACAATGAGAATTAAGATAGAACAATAAAACCCTCTTATAAAGCTTAACATGGATGAAAGAAAATTGATTACGATCAACATAAATACTTAATTTGGCTACTAAAAGAAGAAAAGTATTCCATAAATTAGAGAAATTAAAATGTGATATAATTTGTTTACAAGAAGTTCATATTAAAAACAACATGAATATATATTGAAACAAAAAACTAAGAAAATTATTCACATCGTTGACACAATAAAAAAAGAGGCATGGTCTTATATATTAGAGATACAATTTTGGCAAAACTAATTTATACAGATGACAACGGAAGGATTTTGATGGTGGAAATAATGGACAATAATGTTAAAACACTTTTAATTGCAATCTATGCTCCAAATGATAACCAAGAAGAATTCTACAGGAAATTACATATGAAAATAATTGAATTGGACTATGTTAATATTTGTATGATGGGAGACCTTAATGGAATAATTAATGATCAGGGACTTCCTGTGATGATGTGAGGACAAACAGAGATGTAGAAGCCCATCTGCAGTCCTTCTAAATCCTTTTTGTTGTTTGGCGCGACACTTTGGGGTGCACGGTCCCTGTAGAGAACCGTGTTGGTGTTGGGAGACTCAGGCTGAGGTGAGAGGGGAGGGCAACCCCCCATCGTAACGAAGAGGAACCCTGCAGAGACTAACCAGCAAGAGATCGCCAGCTTGTAATGGCGATCCCATAGTCCGAACTGTCACCTGCAAAAGGAAGCGAGTGAGTGACAGCTTGTGGTGGTTAACGAAGAAGTTTGTGTGGAGAATTTGCAAGAGTGTTTGATTGCTGCATGGTGAAGAGATTTGTTGAGAAGCAACAAGCTGATCGGAGCCTGGAAAAAAGCAGCAAAGAAGAGAGAACGCGAATGTGGCTGAAAGTGAAAGGACTCAAGAGGAGGAAGTGAAAACTAACAGTAGCGACTTAGAGGAGAAGGAAGCTTAGATCAAAGAGTTTGCTATATTGTTGCTAGTTGGAGAAAAAACTTTGTCACCCAAAGGTTTGGGGTGTTTTTGGATTATTTTTGCTTGAAAGGTTTGGGCTGGCTACTTTTGAGACTGGGAGAAGACTTGAAGCTCTGAAGTAGATTAAAGACCCCTGATTATAGACAATATTAATAACTGATTTAAGTCTCTCTGGATGTGGAACAGGGGTTGCTAGCTGGGGGAACATTTTAGTAGGGAATCCTGGAAAAACTAACTGCTCGAAACCCATGACAGAAGGAGGAGTGATTTTGCTGAGTGTGTTGAGACACTAGGAAGCCATAGACATTACTCAGCAATTCTTTTTTTTTTTTGCCCGAACACAAGGAAGTGAAATTATCTAGCTGCAGAGACGGAGAGCTGTACAATTAATTTAAGACTCTCCCCTTTCTTTAACTTTGGATATTTGGATCAATTATTCTACATTTTATTATCTTTTACCTACGTATTGATTGAAGAAGGAAAGATATTTGATGAATGTAATTGTGAGGCATTTTGCCGGACCTAGCTGATACAGCAGTAACTTGTCAAGTAACATCGATATTGATAACAATAATCATTTAATATTTACAATATTTACTATATTTACAGTTATAATTGATTAATTACATATTAATATTTGAATATATCTTGCTTATTACTTTAAATAATTAATGGAGTTTTTCAGATTAATTTATTTCTATTTATAATTTTTCTATGTGCATTGATGAATTTTTTATAATACTATAATATTGTCTTATAATATATAGATATATATCTTTATACATATTTGGAACAGTATAGAATATACAATAGGTAAGATTTGTATCTAAATTAGAGAGATAGGAGAAGGTATTTATTATTATTATCAGTTGGTGGGTCAGTTTAGCTTATTGGTCAACTTTTTGATATATTACGTAAGAAGTGAATGTTAATTTGGGATAACGTAATTAGTATAATACAAAAACAAAAACAAATCTTAAAAGAAATTACCTCCATGACCACTACAGCACTCAAAACTGGAAAGAAGATGACATTAACAGCTCCGATGGCAATACCCTTACCGTCATCACAGAAGACAATTTATTTTATTTATTTTATTTTATTCATATTTATTTGCCACCCTTCTCCGGAGACTCAGGGCGGCTTACAATGTTTGGAGCACAACCCAATGTGCTCAGCAATAGCCTTCCTTCCATTGTATATGCCTGCTTATTACTAAGCGGCATTTTTACAAAGTCAGCTTATTGCCCCCAACAATCTTGGGTCCTCAATTTACCTATCCCAAGAGGATGGAAGGCTGAGTCAACCTTGAGCCTGGTGGGATTTGAGCCTGCACTAATTGAAGACAGCTGGAACTAAGTGCTAGGTGTTTAATAGCCTGCACCACCAAGGATCTTTTGAGGAAACACTGACAACAGAGAAACAACCTTCCATTACAAATGCCAATATTCATGCAACATTACTTACCTTACAAGAGTCCATGTTAACCTTACAAGAAATAATGCTCAAAAATCATAAAGAGACAAGAGCAGACATAAATGAACTAAAAGAGGAAATGGGAAAGTTAAAAGCAGAAATGAAGGGAGATATTTCCAAATTAGACACAAATGTTGGAATAATACAACAAGCGTTGGAAAAAAATGAACTGACAATAAAAGAAGTAGAGAAAAGGACAGAACAAACCGAAAAGAAATTGGAAAGGGTAGATGAACATCTAAAGATTGTAAGTAAGGAAATGGAAGACTCCCTGGTATACCTAGAAATGGACAAGGCAGCGTTATATTTAAGATTCCAAAATGTCGTGGAATCAAAAGAAGAGGATCTAGAGCAGGTAATGCCGGAAATCTTGGCAGAGGTATTGGAAAGAAAAAAAGAGGAGATTCTGAAGGAGTTGGAGGAAGTTTACAGGGTAAGCACTAACTATGCAAGGAGACATAAATGTCCAAGAGAAGTGCATATATGCTTCGCTAGAAGGAAGGTTCCGGATATTATATACAAAATAACGAGAGATGAAAAAATAAATATAAAGATAAAGAAATTTTAGTGCTTAAACAAATTCCAAGACGGGTCAGGGAAGCAAGACAGGACTATAAACATCTGGCAGCTCAACTAAATCTGAAAGGCATCACATTTAAATGGCTCATCCCGGAAGGGATGCTAATTACTTGGGGGGAAAGGAAAATTAAAGTGGATTCCATAGAAAAAGCCCAAGATTTTTATGAAAGACTGACAGGTTTTGAAGAGCAGACCAGCAAAGATGGATTAGAATCGGATTCCCAGGAGGATCAAGAGCACTCAAAGAAAGGACAAACGACCCTAGTAAAGTTAGAAAACAACCAACAACAATTAAAAGAGAAAGAAGGAGTAACAACAAGGCAAAGAGCGAGAATCAGTTAGACTTAAACACCCGAGAAGACGACTAATCCAAAACAAAGGAATAATTAATGATCGGCTGGACTATAAAACGCAGAAATCAACAAAGAAAGCTAGAAAGTTATTACCAAAATCTTTCTTTCGAATGATAGAAGAGTTAAATTTAAAAGATGCATGGAGAGAGAGAAATGTGGAAAGTAAGCAATATACTTTTTATTGAAACAGACATACATCATGGTCTAGGATAGACATGATATGGATGTCAGCAGAACTACTTATCAACATATGAGAAATTGAAATAGAAACAAGCACTTGGGCAGACCACAATCCAATGACAGTTATCTGGAAAGGGTATAAGAGGAGATCTAGATGAACTTTAAATAATACGATACTAAAGGAAAAAGACTTTAAACAGAAAATAGAGAAAGAATTGGTTTTCTTTTTAAAAGAAAATAGAAAAGAGGATACATCTTTACAGAATCTCTGGGACATGATGAAGGCCTACACAAGAGGTTTGATAATAGACTATGCAAGGAAAAGAAATATAAAAAAGAAAAATACTTTTAAAACATTGGAGGATGACTATAAAAGACTGGAAAAAGAATTACAGAAGTCCCCGCAAAAAAAAAAGACATTAAGAATAAAATGGATATAATTAAACATAAAATGGGACTAATGGAAAAAGAGGAACTAGCACAAAAAATTAAAAATACTAAACAGAATTACTTTGAAGATGCAAACAAACCAGGAAGATGGCTAGCCTATAAATTGAGAAAGGAAAGAGAATCAAGAAGGATTAGTCAATTAATAAATGAAGAAGGACATGTTTGTTATGGAAATGAGGAGAAGAAAAAAATTATACAAGATTACTATGGAAAACTATATTGTCAAGAGAATATTCAAGAAGAAAAAGTTAAGCAATACTTACAGAAAGCAAATTTACCTCAGATACCAAAAGACATTGAAACAATGCTAGAAGGGAACATAATGATGATGGAACTAACATAAGCTTTAAAAAAACAGAATGTTGGAAAAGCACCAGGTCCGGATGGATTGCCAGCAGAATTTTATAGGACTTTTCAGGAAATATTGAATCTTCACCTATTAGAAGTTATGAATGAAGTTACATTAAAGAAAAGAATACCCAAAACATGGTCAGAAGCATATATTACACTTATACCAAAGGA
The DNA here is from genome assembly GCA_009733165.1 of Naja naja. Lineage (NCBI taxonomy): Eukaryota > Metazoa > Chordata > Lepidosauria > Squamata > Elapidae > Naja > Naja naja. Next base: position 10,219,426 of record CM019156.1, on the reverse strand, counting down.
GGATACAGACCTGCAGCAAGTTAAAAATTATAGACCTATATCCCTATTAAATTCAGATTATAAAATGTTTGCTTCAATTTTGGCAGAAATAATTTTATCCATGTTGATCAAAATGGATTCCTGCCAAAGAGACAAATTAAAGACAATGTGAGAATAATTCGGAACACTTTGGAATACTATGAGGCACATCCAGAAAAGCAAATGGCGTTGATGTCTTTAGATGCACAAAAAGCCTTTGACAACGTGAGTTGGCGATTCATCTTATTGCAATTGATACAAATGGGCTTTGGTAAAAAAATTATTCAAGCCATTGAAATGATATACTATGAACAAACTGCAAAGGTTATGATAAATGGAGAATTAACAGAACCTATAAATATAAGAAAAGGGACAAGATAAGGTTGCCCATTGTCACCTCTGCTGTTTGTGTTAACATTGGAAGTGTTGAATAGGAATATTAGAGAAGAAAAAGAAATAAAAGGAATGAAAATTAAAAAGGAAGAGTATAAATTGCAAGCTTTTGCAGATGACCTGGTATTTATATTAGAGGATCCATTGGAAACAGCACCTAAATTAATAGAAAAGTTAGAAGAATATGGAAAAGTAGCAGGTTTGAAAATAAATAAAGATAAAACAAAGACATTAACAAAGAACATGTTAGCAAGATGAAAGAAAGAGTTGGAAGAAGTTTTAGAAATACAGGTCACCAATAAGGTTAAGTATTTAGGGATATACCAAGATGTAGCACACTGAAAGAGGACAATTATCTTAAACTCAAACAGCAGATTGCGACAGACTTGATAAAATGGGAAAATTTACAACTAACATTGATTGGGAGAATATCTACAATTAAGATGAATGTATTGCCTAGAATTTTATATCTATTCCAGACAATTCCAATCCGATTAGGGAAAGAGTTTTTTGAAGATTTAAACAGAATTGTGTTAAAATATATTTGGCAGGGTAAGAAAGCAAGAATAAAACTTAAACTGTTACAAGATGCAAGAATAAGAGGAGGGTTTGCCTTGCCCAATTGGGAGTTATATTACCAGGCGACAAGTTTGATGTGGTTAAAGGAATGGATAACATTCAGGAACAGTAGACTATTGACCTTAGAAGAGCATGACTTGCTGCTGGGATGGCATGCTTTTCTATTGTATAAGGGAACCAAAACACTTTACTTTAGAAGACATTACATTCGAGAGGCACTTTTTTTGAACTGGGAGAAGACAAAAAGACAATATTACTTAAAAATTCCATTATGGATATCTACCATTGAAGCTTTTTCCTATCTAGTAATATATAAAAAGGAACAAACAGTTAGATATGGTGAGATATTGAATGAAAAGGGTGAACTTAAATCTATGCAAGCATTGGAAGAACAAGGTGTAAAAATGCATTGGTTTTCATATTTGCAAATACAATCTAGATTTGATAAAGATTTTAAAACAGAAGGTATTTATGATTTGACTGATTTACATAAAATTTTGATGGGTACTGATGAAAAGGTAATTTAAAAAACTTTATGGACATTTATTAGAATTTAAATTGGAAGAAGAACAAGTTAAAGAAACGATGATTGCTTGGGGAAAAAATTTTGGATATGGGATTGATTTAGAGAAGTGGCAAAAATTGTGGTCTCAAAATTATAAAATGACAATGTCAACTGCATATAAAGAAAATTTGTATAAGATGTTTTACAGGTGACATCTACCCCAACAAGAATTGCAAGAATGTTTAAGAACAAATCGGATAAAGGTTGGAAATGTCATCAGATACCTGGTTCATAATACCATATGTGGTGGGCATGTTCGGATGCAAAAAATATTGGACTAAAATCCACAAATGGTTGGAAAAAATGATAAAACAACATATAGACTTTAAACCAGAGATCTTTTTATTGGGAATTATACCGGAAATATACAATAAAGAGTTGAAATATTTGATTGTAAATGTTTTAACAGCAGCTAGAATTGTATTTGCTAAGAATTGGAAAAATGATAAAATACCTATGCAGGAGGAAGCTATTAAATTATGGATTATGCTGAAATGAGTAAATTGACATTTGAAATTAGAGAACAAGATAAACAATTTTATATGATATGGGATTTGTTTTATGGTTGGACAAAAGGACTTGGTAATGTAACAGATTAGATAATTTTGTAATAGAAGTTTAATAGATTGATATAAAATATAATATAGGCACATATAACCATTGAATGAAAGTATAATATAAATTTTAACATAAAATTTGGAATATCTCGTATAATGATGGAATAAATAGTTTAGTCATGGATGATTAATAACTGATAAATATATAAGCATATGTTAGCTTGACAATGTGAAAGTTTATATAAATTGTGAGTGATGACTACAAAAGGATAGCACAAAAGATTTGTAACCAACTGACACACTGTATGTATATAAAATGGAAGATGGTTTTATGTTCTTATGTTTTGTTTGTATGTTTGTCTTAAAAATAAAAACTTTTGAAAAAAATTATATTGTATCTTCAAAGTGATTTGGTTTCTTTAAGCGAAACTGGTTTGGGACACAACTGCATAAGGAGATTACTTTGTGCCCAGTTTCTTTCTGATGATGCTGTGCATAGTTGCACAGGGAATATGTAAGAATACAGGATTTTATATGGAATTTGAAAGGATACACCTAATTTTAGTTATATTTTTGTAAGAAAAATAAGTTTATATTCTTCAGCTGCCAGGGATTTGGTTCAGTGTGGCAGTGGATAAACTCTGGGGTGCATCTCCTGTCAAACAGCTGGCTAGTCTGTCAACAGTGAGTTTTAAGTACCGTAGAGACCTGCTGTTTTTAAAATACAGGCATGCACTCCTAACTGCACTCTCTATATATTGAAAAAATGTTGGCTAGCCAGGTGCCTCATCACAAACTAAATGTTGCTATGGTGACAGCCTAATTATGGTAGACCTCATAGAGAAAAACAAGATGGTTTCAGGAGATTTTTCTAGTCACTTCCAGGGGTCTTATTAAACTTTAGGGATCTGAAACATAAGATTAAGTCTGCTTCCACTTCAAGATACAGATACAAATACAGACACAAAAAATAGAACTTGCTGTTTTACAACTGTTGCATGCAGGTAATCCTAGATTTATGACTACAGTTGGAACCACAATTTCCACTATTAAGCAAGGCATTTGTTAAGTGAATCATGCCTGATTTTATGACCTTTTTTGCCATGGTTGCTAAGTGAATCCCTGATGTTGTTAAATGAATCACACAGTTGTTAAGCAACTCCACTTTCCCTCATTGACTTTGCTTGTCAGCTGGAAGGCAGCTAGGTAGGTCACATAATGGCAATCATGCGATTCCAGGATTATGATGCAACCATTGTAAATACTGAATGTTGTAACATGACCATGGGGAATGCTGCAATTGTTGTAAATGTGAGGACTGGAGCCCTATGATTCTGAAATCAATTTGCAAATTCTACAGGCATTTTTCATCTGTTAAAGGCCTTAACTGCAGTGTATAACGTGCATTAATCTTGAACGTGTCCATCGGAATCCTTTAGTATCTCAAACTGATCTGTGAGAAGAAAAGGGAAGCAATCCATACACTACTATGCATTACTAGTTTAAAAGTACCAAAATTCTCTCCTCTACTATTGTAAACCTATGAAAACAGATGCATTGGCTACATGATTAATGCAGGTTGAAAATAGTCCCCAAAAAATGAAAGATCGCTCCACTGTTCTCCCCACATCCCCATCCTGTCAGAAAACTTACAAAATTAGTTATTTGCTTCCCATCAACCTCTAAGATGACATGTGCCAATGATGGCAATCCTGTCCCCTGGAAAATGCACAATGAATTGATATACCTTTGCATGGTTCGCCCTCATTCTCTCAGCTTGCTTGTCGGGAAAAAAAACGTGGCTGCAAATTACGGTACTGACTTCAATGATGTTTACTGAAAGAGGTGCAAACAACTGACTGGCATGTCATTCTTCTTTTTCTGTAGTGTTTTGCTCAGCAAAATGTTTCAAAGTGTTTCAAAAAAAAGAACCATTCACCTAGGCATGTTAGCAAATCAACTGTTTGGTGATGGGATTGCTCAGGAAATCTGCGGTAACACCCTTACAATGAGTTGCTTTGAGTTCTGAGATAAAGGGCAGAATGTACATGCAATGAATAAATAAGAGTATATATCCATTTTAAAATCCTATTTCAATCAATCAATCTGGATGTTTGCACAAGCGGTTGGAGATATTTTGTGGGCAAGCTAGTACAACTATGCACTCTGGCATAAAATATATATTTTCTTGTCTTTTCTCCAATGTACCAATATGTTCTCAAAGTGAGACATATGTTTTTGTGTAAATCTATATACATGCAAACAAAGCAAAAGTGATTATCCGTTATTGGTAGTATAATTGGATGGTCACTTTCACACTGAGTGTTCTGTGTCATCTTTGGCTTAATTTCTGATGCCTTTGGCAAGGGAACAATTAAAAACATCTAGTGAGAAGCCCAGTCACTTCCCAGCAGTGTGCAGAGAAAAAATTGACAAAGGAAAGAAAAAGCTACATAGAGAATATTGAAAGCTATGTTCACTCTGATCTCATTAGAAATATAGTTTTGCCAAGATCATGAGTAGATAACCTAGAACTTTGGGAAATGGTTCTTGTGGCCCAGAGTTCCTAAACATTATCAACATAATTTGTTGCCAGTTTGAGGTAGGCAACCTGTCAAAAATGGACTATCCCTAGCAAAACAAAACAATGTGAACAAATCAAAATATTTGTTAAAATATATATTCCCCTCTCCTGCTGCACTTGTAAAATTACTTTAAGAAATTCATTTAGTTTCATGAGAATTGGAATCTAATGCAGGCTAGAAATCGTGGGCACTCCATCACTGGATGTTTTTAAGAAGAGTCTAGACAGTAATTTATCTAAAATGGTATAGGTTCTCTTGCTTGAGCAGGGGGCTGGACTAGAAGACCTCCAAGGTCCCTTCCAGCTCATTCTATTCTAAGTACATGCAAAACTGAACTGATACAATGAACAAATGCACAACATTCTTTATTGGCCAAGCATGATTGGACACACAAGGAATTTGTTTCTGGCACATAAGTTCTCAGTGTACATAGAAACAACAAAGTGATATAATCATAATATACCAATAGCAGAAGGTAATAGGAAAGATGAGAAGGATAATAGCAATACAGTCCCACTACATGTGTAAATATCCTTAGGCATAAGATAGTGCTGTGGGAATTAGGTGTTTAGAAGAGTGATGGAAAGGGGGGGGAACTGTTTTTGTGTTGTTTTGCATGCAATGCCCGATAGCGGAGTCTTGAGGGGAGGGCTTGGAACAGTTTATGTTCAGGATGTGAGGGGCCTGTAGATAATTTCTCAGCCTTCTTCTGACCCACACAATATACAGGTCCTCCATGGAAGACAGGCTAGTTGCAATTGTTCCATCTGAAGTCCTTACCATCCGTTAAAGTCTGTGCCTGTCCTGTTTGGTTGCTGTGCCAAACCAAACAGTTATTGGTGTACAAATGACACACTTAATAATGATTCTATTTCTGTTGTGCTGATGTTTATGTCCCTTTGGTCTCTAAAACAATTTGTCTTTATCTAAACAGAGACAATGTCTGTTCTTTACTTCTATTTTCTATCTTATTTTAGCCAAACAATAGACTTTGAGATGTCATTTGATCTGTAAAGGTGAAAGGCTTACATGGGAGTCTGGAAAGCTTTGCATGGGTAACTCTGATATCACACAGAGGAATTTATTTCTCAGCTTAAACTACCTTTAGATTTCCCCCTCCCTTCTTTCTCCAAGTACATAAACCAAACTAGCCTCAGGCCAAATTGTTGCATTGCAAGGCACATTTCCTGAAGTTACCTTTTTAAGAACACTTGGAAATCTTGTCTGGTGCAAAATGCAGCTGGTGGCAACTCTGAGCATGTTTTTAGATGTTCAATTTGTAGGGCAGGTCAACATTTCACCTTAACAGCAGCCCTCCATGGCAGCTTAATTTGGTGATGTACACAAACACTTTCCAAATTACAAAGTGCACTATTTGCAGCCAAACAAAAGGTCAAATGGCTTGTAATGCTGAGGAGGGCTAGTACAAAGCTTTGAAGAGTTGCTTCAAATTGAAACAGAAGTTCCTTTAGAAGCACCTGATTGGAGCGGCTATACTGCTTTGATCTGGAGGAATGAAAGAGACTTTGGAGCACCCATTACACATGCAGAGAAACTATTTTTCTACCGATGCAGAGTGGCTAGTGGAATTGAGCTGGCCCACTTCACTTCATTGATTCACAGCCCAGAGGTGGAAAGATGATCATTTTGTCTCGAATGAAATCATTGAGAGTGCCCAAATTGGGACAATACTTGAGATGGAAAGACATTGATTTTCGCAGGCCTAGTGATAAGCCTATTAAAAATAATTGCATATAACTTTACATTTCTCTTTTCCATACAGTTTGGGAAACAAAGTCATGAACATTACTGTCAGTTTTCATGGGAGTGGATTAGTGAAGTTCTCTTGCAAGATTACAATGTCGGGCAACAGGATCAAATATTATCTCTTAGCATTCATTGTATTCAATTACAATTATAAATTCTCCTAGATATAGACACAGATGACATACTGTATCAACATAGAAATAGCAACATATAGCTGATATAGCTGCATTATAGATACAGAACACAGGTGTCAAATGTGACATCACATAACATCTCGCAATATTTTTTGCCTTTGCGGTAGGCATGGCCTGCAAATAATGCATCCGGCCCACAGGCCGCCAGTTTGAAACCCCTGATATAGAGGATATAGGTGATACTGTATATACAGCAAATGTAGCTAATATATAGGTATAGAGGATATAGAAATAGATGATCTATAGATATCGATATTGATAATAGAGATACTTGTGAATGATTCAAAAGCTAACGTATTACTCTGAAAGTCGTGCATTAATGTTGAAATATGTTCCAAAAGAGATTGTTACTTAGTGTCAACTCATAAAATATTTCTATGGTCTTTTTAGAGTTGCCAACAGAAAGGGAGCGGGGAGCTGTGCAGCAGCTTGGAAACCAAAAGTACATTCCATAAATAGTTTTTCAAAGATAATAACTAGGTGACTGAAGTTTCTGCTGTGCAAAGTTCTAACTAGAGAGCATGATTGATGACTCCTGGATATGGATGTGTCCCATTGGAGAATATGAATTATGATACACCCAGGGTGTGGGGGAAACCAGGGTCAAGGGTAACAATGAATTATGTGTCTCAGAGTCGGCTACAACCAGGCAGCGCCAGACATTTTAACTCCCAATATATCCTTTTGAAATATATCCTTTTGAAGACTCATGATTTAAATGGGGATAACTGCTGGAATAACTGCTGGAATCCTGACAGCCTGGGCACAATCAAAAATGATTCAGAAGATTTCTGAATCATACTTTTGATTTGGATGAATACAAGATCTGCATGCCTTTTTTATTAAAGTAGGCTGGCTTTTTTTTTCCTATTTCCAATCTGTGTGGACCTTAAGTAAGATAGGGCTTGTTTTAAGAGTCAGATAAGTCTTCTTGAAGGAAAGGCTTGAGTTGTTCAGGTTTATCTGTACACAGTTCAGCACTAATCTCATGGGTTGCCAGACTACATTTTGCAAATCATAGTCAAAGCATGCATAGATCTGCTACATAACAAAAAGCTCCTGTTGGAAACATTTTGATTTTAAAAGCCTACATTAGAGAAAATTATGTAAAATATTATGAACTGTGGAAGTATAAGATAAATTTCTTTCATTTATAATAAATTAATAACGAGCTGTGGTGGCACGGTGGTTAGAATGCAGTATTGCAGGCTAATTGACTCAAGCCTTCCATCCTTCCAAGATTGGTCAAATGAGGACCCAGATTGTTGGGGGCAATACACTAACTTGGTGGCTCAGGCTGTTAATTGCCTGCACTTAAGTTCCAGCTGCCTACAACTGCTGTAGGCTCGAATCCCACCAGGCTCAAGGTTGACTCAGCCTTCCATCCTCTCGGGGTAGGTAAATTGAGGACCCAAGATTGTTGGGGGCAATTAGCTGACCTTGTAAAAATGCTGCTTAGTAATAAGCAGGCATATACAATGGAATGAAGGCTATTGCTGAGCACACTGGGTTGTATCCCAAAAATTGTAAGCCGCCCTGAGTCTCTGGAGAAGGGCTGCATATAAATGTAATTTAAAAAACTTTATAAACCACTTAGAGAGGGCTGTAAAGCACTGTAAAGTGATATATAAGTCTAAATGCTATTGCTATTTGTTAAGTTTGCATGAAGAGACAGACGCGGAGTGCTTCAAGCTCTTTAGTTTATTAGTGACTACAGCTCAGAATGGACCCACTTTGGCTGGGCTATGGCTGCTACTTATAGCCAGCAACCGCAGTTGCCAGCCAATCAGAGTGCAGGGTTTTCCCGCACTTTTTAAACCAATCATTTCTAACATTTTACAAGAACAGTTCAAACTAAACCAATGACTTCAAACCTGTATACATAACACCCCTCCCCACTAGGTTCAGTCCATACTCAAGCCCCATCTATCTAATGTATTCTTTTAAATAGGTGGGGCTCTTACGTGTATGTTGAGACCTACGTGGTTCAGATGTTTTAAGGTTCTCACCCAGTGAGAGAGGAAATGTGTCTGCTGACATTTCCATACTTGGACTTCTGTAATAGTAGAACCTGTTTGGTTGCTACAACCTGGTCTCTCCTCCCAATCCATCTCCAACCCAATGTCAGCACCTAAGTCAGGTAGTGATGTACAGTCTTCCACTTGTAAGAATGGATTTTGGCATTGTGACAGGTTTTGGGATGGTTCCTGTCGTGTTGGCTCATTACACATGGGGTTGATTCTTGCATGCTGATTATCCTCATGATCCTCCCTTCCCCTAGATGAGGTACTAGGTGTGGGAACCAGAGAGGAGCAATTGCATGTTCCTGAGGTAATCTGGATCTAAGCTGATCAATGTGTCTGCTCCAGAGGACTCCATCCTCTGTTTGTACCCTGTAAGACCTAGGGCCTGTGATTTGGGTTATCTCAGCAGAATCCATAATGGTTCACCCATAAGGTTCTTAGCATAAACAGAATCACCCACAGTGAATGTGCGAATTTTGCTAGTGGAATCTAGTGGTGCATTGGGTGCGTAAGTGGGATGAAGGCGGTCAAGGGGAGACCTGAGTTTCCTACCCATCAACAACTCTGCTGGGGATAAGTTAGTTGATGGGTTAGGAGTGATATGCTGGACACTGAGTAGTTTTTCAACTTTCTCAGTGATGTCCCCAGGACCCAATTGCTGAAGTTTTTCCTTGGTAAAGCGTACCATGCGTTCAGCCCGCCATTAGCGAAGGGTGCCCAGGGGCTGTCAGGGCATGTCTGATACCCTGCTGTGCTAGATATGATTCAAAAAGGTTGGATGTAAATTGAGGACCATTGTCAGAAACGAGGACATCAGGTAACCCATGAGTTACAAAAAGCCTCTTAAGCTGCTTGATGACAGCTTCAGCTGTGGTGGATGCCATAGGGATAACCTCTAGCCATTTGGAATATGCATCTACTATAATAAGGAAAGTGTGCCCTCTGGTAGGGCCAGCAAAGTCAATGTGAATCCTAGACCATGGGCCCCTAGGACATTCCCATTCCTGTTTGGGGGCGAGAGGTGGGGCAGGCCTGACTTCCTGGCAGTTGGGACAGGATGCAACCCAGTGTTCAACCATTTTGTCAATACCTGGCCACCATATATAACTCCTGGCCAATCCCTTCATTCTGACAATTCCCACATGACCCTCATGTAACATTTCCAAAACCTCTTTTTGCAGTTTTGCAGGAATAACCACCCTGTTACCCCACAAAATACATCCTCTTAATACAGATAATTCAGTTTGCCTGGATTTAAAAGGTTGGACAAGTTGAGGTAGATCTTGAAGTAGCCAACCTTTCTTAATCCAGCCTATAACAGGAGCCAATAAAGTGTCTTTGGCAGTCTCTCTGGCAATTTCAGCAGCATGTACTGGAAGCTTGGCAACAGTTTTTAGAAAAAAGGTGTGCGTCTCAGGGGCAGGATCCTCAGTGTGTGAATGAAGTGGGCAGTGACTCAAAGCATCTGCATGCCCAATGTCTTTTCCCGGCCTGTGGATGAGTTTGTATGAATAAGCAGCAAGAAATTCAGTCCATCTCAGCATTCTTGGTGACAGGATCGTGGGTGTTGGTTTGTCTCCTGCCACAATACCTAAAAGAGGTTTGTGATCTGTGACAATAGTAAATGTTCTCCCATATAGATGATACTCATGGAATTTCTTGACAGCTGCAACAATTGCCAAGGCTTCCTTGTCCAATTGGCTGTAGTTTCTCTCTGCTTTAGTCAAGGTGCGAGAGTAAAATGCAATAGGGGCTTCCCTCCCGCTGGGAAGCATGTGGCTCAACACCCCCTCCCACTCCAAAAGGGGAGGCATGACAAGTCAGTACAACAGGCAAATTCTCAGAGAACTGTATCAATACAGAATCAGAAGTGATTTGTCTCTTAATAGTGTTAAATGCAGCTTGTTCTTTTCTGCCCCAGACCCATGCAGACTTTTTGTCTAGTAATCTGTGTAGTGGTTCTGCAATGGTTGCCTTCTGAGGTAGAAACATGTGATAGAAGTTAATGAGTCCCAGGAAAGCTTGCAAATCTGTTTTGCATTTTGGCCTGGGGGCTTCTTTGATTGCCTGAACCTTGGCATCTGTGGGGTGGATACCATGCTTGTCAATCATATAGCCAAAGAACTCTACCTTGTCAGTTCTAAGTGTGCATTTTCTTCTTTGACTTTTAACCGCTTTTTTGAATCTGGTTAGGACTTCTCTGAGTCTCTCTTGTAATTGAGTGTCATTTTCAGCAGAGATTAACACATCATCAAAGTAAGGCACTACCCCTGGCAGTCCTTGGAGCATCCTTTCCATAAGGCTTTGGAAGATGCCTGGTGCCACGCTTACTCCAAACTGTAACCTTTTACATTTGAAGGCACCTCTATGAGTCACAATGGTTTGGGCCTCTGCAGTGGCATCATCAACTGTTAGTTGTTGATATGCCTGGGCCAGATCCAATTTGGCAAAGACTGTACCCCTGCCAAGTGAATGTAATAAATGATGCACCACTGGAACTGGATATGCGCTCTGTTGTAGCGCATGGTTCAATGTCCCCTTGTAGTCTCCGCAGATTCTCACAGACCCATCAGCCTTGACTGGTGTGACTATGGGTGTCTCCCACCTGGAGTGGTCAGTGGGCTCTAAAACCGCTTGAGCTATTAGTTTATCTAATTGTGCATCAAGTTTTTCCTTTAAGGCAAATGGGACCCTTCTGGGCTTTAAACGGATTGGGGGCACCTTGGGATCTAGGTTGAAAGTGATAGGGGTCCCCAAGTACTTGCCTAATCCGGCTGAAGACCTCTGGAAACTCAGACTTCAAGGCGTCCTCCCGTTCAGTGTTGCTCATGTGATTGATGACAGTCACCTCGATGCCCAGCGGGTTGAACCACTCAAGTCCCAGCAAACTTGGGCAATCCTTGTCCACGATGGTCAGGGGCAGGCGTTTGGTGTGGCCTTTGAACTTCACGTTGAATTCTCTTGTTCCAACTACTGGAATCTTGTTCCCTTGGTAGTCTTTAAGAGTCAGTGCTTGCTTCTTGAAGTGATTCTTCTGAATGTTTGGGAGTAGTCTGTGAATAGTGTCCCATGACACCATAGATAGATATGAGCCTGAGTCCACTTCCATTTGGCAAGGCCTTCCTTCAATAAGTACCTTGACATGTACTTTTCTGTTATTGATAGAAGATGAATGACCAATAGTTACTGTCTGATGAGTTTTATTCTTCCCCTTTGCTTCTGTGCTGCGCCCCCCTTTCTCACTGTGATTGTTGGGCTTGAATTCTTTGTCTTTGTTTGCAGGAAATTTCCTTCTGTTGGGTGGAGTTCTGGATGATTTGCAGACTCTTGCTACCGTGTTTCCCCGAAAATAAGACCTACCCCAAAAGTAAGACCTAGCACTATTTTCTAAACCTGCCCTAATATAAGACCTACCCCGAAAATAAGACCTAGTGTAAATCTCCAGTTCCAGGAAGACTTTTCAGGGAGCAACCGTGCACCCATCGCAAAACCCCCCTACACACTCACACCCACTATCTGGCACCATAAATATATAGACCTACCCTGAAAATAAGACTAGTGTGTTTTTGGAGCCAAAAAAAAATAAGACAGTGTCTTATTTTAGGAAACATGGTAGGTGTCCTCTTTTTTTCACAACGGAGGCAAATGGTGTCTAAAAACTTGCATTCAGTGGGGTGGCTTCCCCACAACCTCTGCAGTAGAAATCTTGCCTCTTCCTATCCAGGTCTTTCTTTTTCCGCTCCATTCTGAGTCTGTAAATTCCCTCTTCCACCTCACTGCATCTGATTCAGAATCTAGGTCATCACAATGGTTTGTGGTAGACTTTTCCCCATCAGAATGGTTTGTGGCCCTGTTCATCTTCCTCATGGCTGCTGCTGAGGACTTGGTAGCTTCTGCTGAACAGGCTTCTTCTATGGCTTCTTTTAGCGTAATCTTAGGTTTCATTAATAACTTGCTCTGTAATACCTTGTCTTTAAGGCCCAGAACAAATCGATCGCGCATGGCCTCTTCTAAACTGTTAAATTCACAAGCACCCCCAATGTCTCTTAAACTTGCCATGAAGTTGTTTACATTTTCGTTTTCCCCCTGATCACGACAGTAAAACTCATGTCTCTTAATGAGGCATGATACTTGTGGCGCGTAATGGGCTCTTAACAGCTTTTCCAAGTCAGGCCAGTCCATTACCTTCACATTTGCAGCTCCCGCCAATGCCTTCGCCATCTTGAAAACTGCCGGACCGCAGTACGTAAGAAAGACCGCCCTCTTCCGCTTCTTGGAAATGTCAGCTAGATCGTTTCCTTCCAGATACATTTGGAAACAATCTGCATATGACTCCCAGTCTTCTGCCGTCGGATCGAACGGGGCTGGGGGGGTGTTCAGCGCAGCCATCTCGCTCTTCTTCTGTTCCGCATTGCCTTCTTCTTTAGGGGAATCCCACCTTCATCGCCAGTGTTAAGTTTGCATGAAGAGACAGACGCGGAGTGCTTCAAGCTCTTTAGTTTATTAGTGACTACAGCTCAGAACAGATCCACTTTTGCTGGGCTGCGGCTGCTACTTATAGCCAGCAGCCGCAGTTGCCAGCCAATCAGAGTGCAGGGTTTTCCCACACTTTTTAAACCAATCATTTCTAACATTTTACAAGAACAGTTCAAACTAAACCAATGACTTCAAACCTGCATACATAACACTATTGCTATTAGGAGTTAAGATGGAGTCTCTTTGCATGAGTTGAAATGGTTCCTCAATTTGTTGTTATCGGGCTAAGCTGCCATATGACTAACCTTCTACTTCTTCAATGTTTACAATTACTCATCATTTCACCTCTCATCCTCTCCACAGTTTCTCTCATCATGTTATGAAAAGTCCATAGAAAACAAAATAACTTAGAAAGGAGCTGTGGATTGAAGCAGTGCTCTCTTAAACATAGAACTTGTGGGTGGATTTAGCGATGCCCACAGTAACTCAGTTTTAGTAACTACAGTCATAAGGTTGATTATGTAATTTTAATGTCAGTGTTCCAAGTAATGCACCCATTGAAAAGAAGAACTCCGAGGCTGGCAGATTCCTTAAAGGACATGTTTATTAGATACATCATATTGGCACAACTAGTGAAAACCAACTCTAAAGGTTCCCATGGTTTTCATCTAATTAAAAGAGTAAATCTTCTCCCCTCCCTGATGTCATCAGTCACATTGTCCATATTATCCAATGAATGCAGCTGGCAGGCTCCTCTCCTCCTTCACCAGCCACCTGTTATGATGACCTTGATTCCCACAGGAAAACTTTTTATTTTGACTGTTAGCTGGGTTATCTACTTCTCCCCTCCCTTCCCCTCTCAGGCTTCATGGCAACTATGAGGCAGCACAAAATGGCTTCAGTCAGGTTTGCTTCAGAGTTGACAGTTAATCATTAATGGAACCAAATTAGTCCAATTCTTCTCCAAAAATCAGGGATGTGCCAAACCATCTACTAATGTGAGTCTGATCTTCACCAAAAGTAGCCTAGGTAAAGGATCATGATTTGATTTCATCAGCTATTTCCTTTAAAACATGTTTTGTGTATTTTAATGATTTGCTATTGATAGTTTAACCTTGCTTTTAATCTCATGAATCAGGAGCTGAGATGTAGGGCATAACATCCTGTCATCAAGGGATAAAGTCTTCCCTTTCAATAATTTTGTACGGATTATTTTACAATAATTCTTGTACAAATTATTTTACACTGCTTCCAGCATTGATCTACTGTTAAAGAACTTTATACCGGAAGCTGCACAAGTTGTTATTTAATTGGTGCTCTTCAAAGCTTGTTCTGGCTATGCTGAGGTCAAGAAAGGCTATGCTACTCTTTATCCCCAAAGGATATTACCACAGAGGAACTTCTTTACCTCTGCATACTGTGTGTAGTAGTTCAAAAAGATTGATTGTCTAAATAAGAATTCTGGAGAGAAGGTCTAAGTCCAGTGGCAACTCATATTTTCCACTAAGATTGGCTCAACTGATGGTTCAGTAAGGATTCTAAGGCACTTTCTTTCCCCACTTTCCAATGAGGCCATGACACTTAGGATGTCCCAGAAAATACATCATGTTGCTCTGGACCTTCTAGGATAGTTCATGATGAAGTAGCTTCCATTCTTCCTTCCTTTTTCACAAACGGGGTGAAATTGAAGCAGAAAGGTCTTTTGGCACAGCACTAATTCTTACTCCATATTTCAGAAGGATGGAAGACAAGTGACAAGCCTAAGGTCACAGAGTGAATTAGCAGCTGAAAGGAAATGGAACCACGAGTTCCTCAGTTGGCTTCTTAGCTTCTGTTATAGCTTCCTTTCCCTTTTCTGTTTTGTTTTGGTTTTGTTTCTTTTTTTGGAGAAAAAAAATGAATCCATCACCTCCTGGCCCATTGCAATCAGTCAGTCTGGCTTCGTTCCATGATATTTGCACAAACCAACTTCACTGCTCATTTCTTTCATTTTTATTTTTTGACAAAAGAAGAAAGGAAGGAGAAAAAAAACCCTAACCTTATTTTCTCCCTTAGCATGCTCAAATCCCCTCTCTCGCCCCTTGAAAACAATTTCCTGACTGCTCTGTTTTGACAGAGAGTTATAAATTTAGTTTAAAGGTGTGTTTGGCTTGGAGTCTTTCTTCTTTTGTTTCCTGGCCTCCTCCCTTGGGTACTGCTGTTTTCAGTTAGTCAACTTGATTCTTCTGTTTATGTCCTTCAGTAAGATTTTGAGGACATTGACCTGAAGAAAAGACAAGGGATAAGATACTTTCCTTAGAATAATCTGTCAACTTTTTCCTTCTGGAATCTGATAGCTCCTTGGGGTTAATGTCATTTTAGTAAGGTCAGTTTGTCTCTAGACAGCATGAATTTCATATGCATTCAGAAACTTCTTGCCTATTTTCACGTGAATGAGCTTTTAGCATTCCTCTTTCTTCTTCTTTTTCTCTGCAGAAAACACTATATATATATATATATATATATATATATATATATATATATATATATATTCGTAGATTTTCACGGGTAAAGGTATGCAGGTCTTGGTGCATTCGGGTCTTGTCCCATGTAAGATTGAGAATACCTTGGCAACGTTTCGACGAAATCTCATCCGTCATCTTCAGGCTGGTGTCTTCAGCTTTGTTCTTCTGGGAGAAGTGTGTGATAGTGGCTGTTTTTCCCTTTTAAACTCCAGAGTTGGCTGTGTTGTTACTTCTTGATTGGTTGATGGAGTTGATGTATGCAGATTGGATGGCTTTTTCCTGCGACCCTGTGTGGCTGAGACCCTGTGTGTCCCTCAGCCTTTTGTGTTGTAACAACCTGGGTAATGGGCTGTGTACACCCCCCTCTGACCCCCAAACTAAGCAAACTGACACACGCTATAAATACATAGCCAGACCTCAAACTCGGAGCCAAACCAAGGCCCGGAATGTCACATCACAGCCTTCCACCCAGGATACTACATCACAGAACTCAGGAGATCACAACACAAAACATCAGGAGGTTGCAACACAGACAACGACCCAGGAGATTACAGCACCACACCCAGGACATCACAACAATAGAACTCAGAAGGTCATCACACAGCCCATTACCCAGGTCGTTACAACACAAAAGGCTGAGAGACACACAGCCAGCACCTCAGCCACACAGGGTCTCAGGAAAAGCCATCCAATCTGCATACATCAACTCCACAAACCAATCAAGAAGTAACAACACAGCCAACTCTAGAGTTTAAAAGGGAAAACAGCTACAATCACACACTTCTCCCAGGAGAACGGCTGAAGACACCAGCCTGAAGATGACGGATGAGATTTCGTCAAACGTTGCCAAGGTATTCTCAACCTTGCACGGGACAAGACCCGAATACACCAAGACCTACATACCTTTACCCGTGAAAATCTACGAAAACATATATATATATATATATATATATATATATATATATATATATGTAGGTCTTGGTGTATTCGGTCTTGTCCGTGTAAGTTGAGAATACCTTGGCAACACACAAATCTCATCCGTCATCTTCAGGCTGGTGTCTTCAGCTTCACTCCTGGGAGAAGTGTGTGATATGGCTGTTTTCCTTTAAACTCTAGAGTTGGATGTGTTGTACTTTTTGATTGGTTTGTGGAGTTGATGTATGCAGATTGGATGGCTTTTCCTGAGACCCTGTGTGGCTGAGGTGCAGCTGTGTGTCTCAGCCTTTGTGTTGTAACGACCTGTAATGGGCTGTGTATGACCTTCTGAGTTCTATTGTTGTGATGTCCTGGGTGTGGTGCTGTAATCTCCTGGGTATATATATATATGTATTTTTCAGTCAGCAGTTGTGATTTCTGTCGAATAAGCATTGTGACGTGAGGGGAGTTGATCTTCTAGTAGCCACTGAAATGAAACATATACAATGGCATCAATAACCAAATAACACAGATGGAAGGGACCTTGGAGGTCTTTTAGTCCAGCAACTGCTCAGGTAGGAAACCCTATACCATTTCAGATAAGTGGTTAAAAACCTCCAGCATTGAAGCAGCCACATTTTTGGGAGGAAAGGCATTCCACTGATTAATTGTTTCAATTCTCAGGAAATTTCTCCCTAATTCCAGGTTGGTTCTCTCCTTGATTAGTTTCCATCCATTGCTTCTTGTCCTTCCTTCAGGTGAATAAAATACACCACTCTCTATTTTCTATATTTTCTCAGGAAAGTCATCAATGACTGAAAACAAATTCAGGAAGATCAAAAGAATATGTAACATTGATAGCACCATCCTCCAAGTGAAAGAAGAATTCATGTCTAACTTATGTGACATTGCTCCACCTTCAGTGATGGGCAGGTGCTAGTCCAAGCAAGACTTTATTGTTTCCAATGGGAAGAAATTAATCATTACAGTGTGGGTTGTGTATATTTATCTATGAAGTGAACAGAGTCCTAATTAAAAATAAACTTCTTTAAGTCTGAATCAGTCTTCCATGAAGCAACAGCTAAATTGTTCCATTATCTCAGCTGCTGAATCTTAAAACAATTTTTTGACAATTGCCACCAACAGCCCATTCAACATTCCATCAATCTGGTGCTTTAGTATATTTGCAAAGCTAATATGAACCTCAACCCAATGGGATAGAGCAGCCTTGCTTTTGTAGCACCTGAAAAGTGAAGCAGCCTTTTAAAAACCATCATATACCTGTTCCCTGAAAGTTTCTTTATGTTTTTACACTTCAGATCCCCCTGCCTCATGATAATAGATTTGTGAACAGAGACCAGGTAAAAGAATCAAAGGTTGAGCTGCGCAGCCATCTGTCACATGACTAGTGAATTAAGTCCCTTGATCCATGAGCAATGTGCCTCATTCATCTTCTTTTTCTGCTAAAGCATTATAAAATGTTAAGGGGAGGGAGTGGAATAATTGGTTCCATATCAAGTAGAAAGGAACTTAGAAGAACAGAACCAAAAATTATAGATTAACAGAGTTGGAAGGGATCTTGTAGGTCATCTAGCCCAACTCCCCACCCTCCCAAGCAAGAGACCCTACACCATTTCTACAAACTGCAGTCCACTCTCTTCTTGAAAGTGTCAAGTGATGAAGCTCCCACAACTTCTGAAGGCAGCTTCTGTTCCATTGGTTGATTGTTCTCACTGTCAGAAAATTTCTCTTTATTTCCAGGTCAAATCTCTCCTTGTTCAGTTTCCATCCATTATTCCTTGTCTGGCCTACAGGTGTTTTAGAAAATAGCTTGATCCCTTCCTCTCTGTGGCAGCCCCTCAAATATTGGAACACTGCTATCATGTCTTCCCTGGTCCTTCTCTTCACTAGACTAGCCATGCCCAGTGTCAGGATTTCAGTGTCAACTCATAAAACGTTTTCTATACACATTTTATAATTGCCACCCAATTCCTGTAACCATTCTTCATATGCTTTAGTCTCCAGTCCCCTAATCATCCTGGTTGCTCTTCTCTGCACTTTTTCTAGAGCCTCAACATCTTTTTTTATAGTGTGGTGACCCAAAATGGATGTAGTACTCTAGGTAGTATTCTAGATAGCCTAGAACATGGTTTACAAACTTGAGGGGCTGGACCAGTGGTGGGATTCAATTTTTTTTTACTACCGGTTCTGTGGGTGTGGCTTGGTGGGCGTGGCAGGGGAAGGATACTGTAAAATCTCCAGTCAAAGGTGGCATTTGCTGGTTCTCAAAACTACTCAAAATTTTCACTACCAGTTCTCCAGAATTGGTCGGAACCTGCTGAATACCACTTCTGGGCTGGACTACATCTAGAATTCTGAGACCCTATTCTCTTTCTAAACAGAATTCTGGGCTTTTCATAATGGTGGATTTTTGCAACCCAGTTGAGAAGTTGAGAAGAATTGAACCTGAACTCTTTACAACCAAACTTGGTACTCTGTCACTGAGTTATGGTCTTCCTGCTCATTGTCTCTTCTTTCAGAATACAGAAATTACAAGTAATCCCAAGGCAACAGGCAACTAAGTGCACTCTCTTTGGTCATTTCAGGAACAGGTGGACTTTAGGACTTCTGTTTGCTTTTTGGTTCAGACACACACACATATGTGTGTGCACATATGTATAATTTAACTGCAGCATCACTGTTGAGCAATTCTGTATTACATAAATTAAAGTACATCATTGTACATGGGGAAAATGCAATTCCAGATTGGAATTACAATTATTTGGATTTTGCAGAATGAAAGTGCTTTTAAAGAGCTCAAAGAAAGACAACATCTTTTTCTCACTATTCCAAGAACATTTGTTCAAGCATCATGCCAGTCATCAATAACTATTTTTGCTCAGTGTTTGAATTCAATCAAAGATAGCTGGTTTTTCCTAACAGTGTAACAAGTAGAACAATTTTCCCCAGAGCATTATGATTCTTGGATGCACATTTTAATACCATGAAATATTCTCATTCCTTTGAAAATGCATTTCAGAAAAAAAGTAATGTTCTTGATAGCCAACTCTCTTTGCTGATCTGTTTGAGCAAAATATGTAAGTGACACATGTAAGTTAATTGTATCATTTCTGTCCATTGTCATTTTACAACATCGCTGAACCTAATATGTGATATGTGGGAAGCAGATACCACCTACCCCTACACAGTTAATCAGCGGTCAGGCATTTGTCATCTGGAATGATTCTATATCCCATTGTTAGCCATCAAGCATGTGTACAAAAAAGAGTAGTAAATAAGACATTAATTCTACAAGCTCAAGACAGTTTAGCAGCAATGACTAATTTAATAATAATTGGTTAAAAACTGAAAACTAAAAGCCTACAGAAGTTGTGGGTGCTTCATCACTGGAGGTCTTTAAGAAGAGAATGGACAGCCACTTCTCTGAAATGGTATAGAGCTTCCTGCTTGATCAGGGGGTTGGACTAGAAGACCTCCAAGGTCCCTTCCACTCAATTATGATTAAGATTATGAATACTAGACCTATGAGCCTGGAGTAGGGCAATGCAAATTATAGAGGATCTGCTAATTCAATTTGAAGAACTGATTTGGTTTACATTTCCAGTTTGAACTGTTGAAGCAATTTTGTTTAAAAAAAATCTTGGATGGATTTGATAAAAATCTATGTTCACATGTGCAAAAATCCAATTGATTCAGAAATACCTTCCAATGGATGTGATGAATTGATGCATCCAATAGACGACTGCTCAATTTGGAGGGTAAGCTGCAGAAACCACCACTGAGGCTAAACTTTGAATTAGAGTTTAGCACAATCCAAATTTAAAATTTTATTTAACTGGAAACAAATGTAGGCAATTCAGAAATAAACACAGGCTAAAAAGAGCAGCCTTATTATAGTTAGACAAAGCCCTGGACTGTGTAATGCTCATCCTCCTCCCCAAAATTTTCCTGGTTTCAGAGACCTTGTGAGGTGATCTTACTATTTCACTGATAAACGGGGTTCCCTCCTGCCCTTTTAAGTTGGTCTTTTTGCCAAGCCACAATTAAAATAATATATGTCATAATTTCATGTGAATGTTTGGAGTAGAATTGATAAAACAAAAAGCAACTCTATAGCTTAGCTCAGTGTGGTTTCTGAGTTAACATTTTGCCCAAAGCAATATTGACAGTAGCTTTAATTTACACTCAAAGCTTCATGGTTCCATCCTTGGACCAGCTTCAGAAGAAGAGCTGCTACTAATGTCAACAATACTTATAATACCATGAAGCAATGATTTGACTTAAGAATTGTGTTTATACAGCATATTTATCTGGTTTCATTTGTTGTGTTATTAGCTAAAGTGTGAAGTGTGCAACCCAGCATTTGCATTTCCCGAGTCAGATGAGGAGACCACATCTTTCCCCTTCTGTCCGGGCCACTTTTGACAGAGGTACTGTAAGCACTAGACTTTTTCCCTTCAACCGAAAAGAATGAACTTCTGAAAGCTAGGTACTTCAAAAGGGATTCTTTATTGAAAGGAGTAATCCAGATACTAGTCAAAGCAGAGTCTAAGATACCCCCAGGCATACAGGGACAGATAAAGGGAGTTAGAACTCCTCCCCTTATTCTGATGTGGGTTTAGTCAACCAAAGAAACAACACGTTAATTACCCCCTTTTTTTCTGGGAACATATCTTAGAAAAGTTTCTCAGGCAGTTCTTTTCAGAGCTGGAATTTTTATGGTCTCTTCTTCTCTTTCTATCTCTCCAAGAGGTGACAAGGTTCCAGGCATCTGGCTCCAGTCATATATCATGTGCAAGTTATACAGATTCAATACAAGGCTTAAGATATTCAGGTTACATCAAAAAGGATTACTTGTACCAACTCCTCCCCCCTTCTTCCATTGACGAATGGCAGATACACGGATCTGACAGGTATAATTGAGAGCATTTTAACAAACTGCACCCCTGTTTGGTTTGGTGGCAGCAGTGCCTCAGATAGAAAGTCCCTACAGAGAGCGGTGAGGACAGTGGAGAAGTTTATAGGAACCTCATTTCCCATTATTCAGGATACTGCTTATAAACGCTATGTTTTTAGAGCTTGAAGAATTGTTAGAGACCCTACATACCCACTTCACAGTCTATTTTTGTTGCTCTCCTCTGGGAGGAGGTTTCAAAGTATCTATAGCAGGACTACTAGATTCTGTAACAGCTTTGTTCCTTATGCCACCCATCTTGTAGTATTGCAGGGTTCTTTTTTTTCATCATTTATATGTATAGATCCAAACTAGACTGTGATGTTTCTCTGTGTTGTGTGTGTGTGTGTGTGTGTGTGTGTGCATAATGGTTATCTTTTGAGAGCTGAATGCAACAAAATTTCATTTTATGAAATGATGATTAGTGTACATTTAAAGTGACAAAGTTTTTATCCTATCTATCCTATCCTATCCTATCCTATCCTATCCTATCCTATCCTATCCTATCCTATCTTACCCTATCCTAATCTTGGATAGTGGAAGATTAATTGTAACTCAAACTCAATTGTAATTTATTGTTATTCTGCATGAACACAAAGTGAGTAAACCTGTCCATTAATCTTCCTGCTGCCTTGAGGATAAACTAGAGTAGTCCCATGCATTGAAAAGGGGATTACTCTAGAAACATCATCATTTTATTTTCTTCCCCCTTCCCAATTTGGTGCAGAGCCACCATCACTTAAGGATTCATACTAATTTAAATCACACCTGGCATGCCCTATACTAGCCAAGATCACTTTCCAACCTCTTCCAACACTTGGTTACTCCACGTTACTTTCACTTGATGATGCTAATTTATAAATTACAAGCTGGTCCTTTTGCCTCAAATACATATCTTGGTATATAACAAGTGCATCAACTATAACTTCTTCAACCATTCCTAAATGAAAGACATCCTTGTTTACTGAGATACATTATTCTAGCTTTGGAGTCACTGGCAAGTTCCTCTGTCTACCTGCTACCACTTTCTGGTAATTTGTGAACTCTTTACCTAATAGCCTTTATTTTATCTTTGATGAATGTCAGGTTGAACCTACCAGATCCATCTACTGTAGGTATCTAGTTTTCATGCAACAAACAATAAAAATCAATGTTGAATCTCTTGACTACCCATATAAATAAATTGAACTCACTCTAAAAACAAGCTACTAGGGAAGAACTATCAGGCTGGAAGACATGTTAATATATATTCCTCATAACTCCTTGGTATTGCCAACAACACTGAAGAATGTGAGAAACAAGCTGAAAAACAAAACATGAACAGAAGATGACCAAAGAAAAGGAGCAGTGGATGTGTACTATTGTAATGACTCAGCAGAAGGAAATTAATGATTCAAAAAGGTGTGACCCATTCTGGGACACTGTAATTACAGAGACCCAACAAAAACCTGCTGGCCTAAGCTGTAATGTAATGAAGGAAGGAAATTGCGCAATTGAAACATTGTCCAAGCAGAAAGTCTAATGCTGTGCTGCCAGCAACTTGGACTATAATTCAGGTTCTTCCATTAGAATCTTAAGGAGCAACCAAAAATGTCTCCAGCTTTTGAGGTTCCAAATTGCCTAATCTAAACCAATGAACCAATGCCCAAAGAATCTGCTGTTCTAAAACAAAAACATTGTTCTTCTTTTTCTTCTTTACACAGCAAATACACAGCAAATATGGCTTTCAATATTTGCTGTGTATTTATGAAAGCACGCGCATGTACACACATACACACACACACACACACACACTCCTTGAATATTCTGTGCAATATGCTTATTCATCTGCGGCTAGAGTGAATAGACTCAATACTGCAGAACAGCTTGTATTACTACTTGTCTTGCATGGACTATCCATTGCAAGACAAGTAAAACACAACATCCAGCCAAGCTTCCAGATTCTCAATTATCTGGCCCTGGGAATAGGCAATCCTCATAATTCCCATTCAGCCTTCAACTCTGAGACTATTTGAGTCAACCGTTCACAAAATGCAAGCTGCTGCTGAACTTTAATATTTTAACATGACAAATGAAAAAATATATATTAGTGAATGTGAAATAATTGTATTAACTGATCTGAATCTTGTCAAATGTAGTTGTTTTCCTGACTTTCTCCCCTTCTATAGGTAGCAGTTCTTGCATCAAAGCCATCTTCCTTATTCTTTGCACTAAGAAGACATGGACAATATGCAAAGATAAGACAGAAGAGAGTCACGTGGTTCTCAATATGCCCCATTAAAAGTTAGAGCTTTTCAGGTAATAATGGGCAAACAGCATTTTAGGGCTGCCTAAAGCTTTCAGACATCTTTTTTTTATAGTCCTTTGAGATTGTTGTTCCTCTGTTGAAAACTGACAGTGTTGTTTTCTGCCATTTTGACATATGTTAAGTCTACAAAAAACAACAACACTGTCTAACTAAAAGAGGCACATCCCTATTAAAATCTAAAAGAGATCTACTGCAACTCAAATGGGATATGGCCCAACCCTTTCCAGTGATTTACATTTGCTATATCCTCTTGCTGTAGAATAAGAGAAGGATGAGATATACTGTACCTACACATTTCTGGAACAGTTTTCTTAATTGTCTTGGTTCTTTTTAACTTTGCAGTTCTGCTTTTATAGTAATATGCTATGCTCCTATTATGACTACATTGTGTTAGGGCTATTACAATGGCATTGGGTAAAAAACAAAGAAGGCAATATCCTTCATTAACTTGTTATAATCTATTTCTCCCTTTTTCTTCCTTTGTCGAAAATATGCAAGTGGAAGGAATAATTCTGTAAGCATTAGTTATTGAAAGTGACTTGCACTCAGTCATGGCAGGCAGCTTCTGTTTCACCTATTCTGTTCTGTTCTGATATTGCTGAACTACAAAGTATTTATTTATTTATTTATTTATTTATTTATTTATTTATTTATTCGACTTATATGCCGCCCCCTCTCCCAAAGGACTCGGGGCGGCTCACAAATTAAAAGAAATACAACAATAAATTACCTTAAAAAACATATTAAACAAATTAAGCCGAATTAACATTAAAACCCCCAAAATTAAAATCAACAAAGCCCAAGGAGCCAGCATAGCCCAGATTGTAAAAACAGCCAGGTTTTTAACTCGTGGCGGAAGGTACGGAGATCAGGAGCAAGCCGGAGCTCCAGTGGAAGAAGATTCCATAAAGTGGGGGCCACCACAGAGTAGGCTCTCCCCCGAGTCCCCGCCAAGCGACACTGAGTCGCGGACGGCACCCTGAGGAGGCCCTGTCTATGCGCCCGTACCAGGCGGTTTTAAAGGATAAACCAGCAGGTAGACTACATTTCAAGCTTTCCTTCCTTAACTGTTCCAATAAATAGAAACAGTGTTCATTTGCAAATGAAGGGAGTTTTACATTGTACAGCTCTGGCAGTTATTTTTGTAATGGAATAATTCAAGTTTTGAAGACTGTTTCTGATTTGTAGAACTATATTTTCAAAGATCAAAAGGCCCAGGGAAAGCTTTGGGTAACCAAAGTTTTTACTTCAAGAAAGTTTGAATTTGGATATAGTGGGCATTAAAGAGTAGCAGAAAAATTCTTCCATAAAATTACTCCTGAAACTTTCAAAGCTCTTACGAATTATACAGAGGAAAGTTGAAGATGTTTTGATCACTTACTGATTTATTTCCTTCTGTCCCCTTCGATCATTCTCTCATCATCAGATGATTCTTCTATTTTTTTTATTATTATTAAACATAAAAATTCAATGTCTACATAAACAGTGTGTTGTTTGGGTACAGTTAATTTTGAGAAAAAAGAAGAAGAAGAAGAAGAAGAAGAAGAAGAAGAAGAAGAAGAAGAAGAAGAAGAAGAAGAAGAAGAAGAAGAAGAAGAAGAAGAAGAAGAAGAAGAAGAAGAAGAAGAAAGACAAAAAAGTCTGGATAGTGAATGTGGCAATGCCTCAAGATAGCAGAAGAGAAGAGAAAGAACAGATGTATACTAACAGCTGCAAGGATTTCATATGCACAACTTTGGAAGGAGAAAATGATACCATCAGAGGTCACGGTTATAAAGTAAATAATAGATTGTATAGAGATGGACAGGCTAACGTTGAAATTAAAAGACAAAGAAGACTCAATATATTATAGAGCCTGGGATGTCTGGTTTAGAAATAGAAAGAAAATAAAATGGCAATTAGGAAAAGAACGAAGAAGTATGTAAATATGTATATATGTTATAGAAAAGATTGAAGTGTAAGATGAAATATATTGATTTGTAACAAGAGTAAGATGTAATGGTAATGGAATAAGTAACCATATATTGAAAAATCTATGGAAATGTAAAAGATGTCTTGATGTTGATAACAATGCGTATAGTTTTATTTTATGTTTTTAAACTTTGGAAAATTAATAAAATATTTAAAAAAGAAGAAGAGAAAGAACTAGAGAAGATAACAAAATACAAAGACCTACAAATAGAAATAGAACGACTATGGCAAAGACAAGCAAGGGTAGTACCAATAGTAATAGGTACCTTGGGTGCAGTCTCAAAACAACTGGAGCACCACTTGAACACTATAGGCATTGACAAATTTGCCATCAGTCAATTGCAGAAGGCAGCTTTACTTGAAACAGCTTCCATCTTGCGGTGATATCTGTAACACCATCAAACATCCAGATTTGCCTATTCCAGGTCCTAGGTAAGGACTTGATAAGTAGACAAAAATGCCAAACCCAGTCTGAACATCTGGCTGACTGTGTGATGAATAATAACAATAACAACAATCACATAATAATAATAATATTTGCTTATCCATTGTAGTGAATCTTCTTTATGCAATTAATCATTCTCTTATGCTTTTAAATTTCTAACTTCGGTTTCTCCTAGTTAGCCATTGATAAAATGAATCCCATGTTAAATAGTATTCAGTTTCTTCCTTCTCCTTAATTTTGAGTGTTGCCAGTATCCATTTCTGCACATTCTAATATTTTTTTAATCACATTTTCATCTGAAGGTTTCTCTTCATTTTTCCATTGTTGTGCAAACATAATTCTAGCTGTTGTTAAGACATGTAAAATTAAATATGTATTCACTTTATTGTATTTTTCTGTGGCTAAGACTTCCATAGTGGAAGACAGTCCTTCACTTAAGCAGGAAAGGTCTTAGGCAGAAAAAAAACAGATAGTAATAACACTTAGACTTATGTACTGCTTCACAGTGTTTTACAGACCTCTCTAAGCAGTTTACAGAGTCAGCCTTGAGCCTGGTGAGAATCGAACTGCCAGATTGCAGGCAGGCAGCAGGCAGCAAAATTAGCCTGGAATACTGCATTCTAACCACTACACTACCATGGCTCTTACACAAGTACAGATAGGTTACCTATGAAAATTATATAGTATTCCAAAGTTCTTACTTTTTGTCTCAATTTGATTTTTCTTTCCAACTCTACATGTTCTTTGTAAATGATGAAGTTCTCTTTCTTCCACAAAAAGCAAATCACAAACTGTGGGATTCAAATTGCCCCATGTACAGCTGATGGTTGAATTGTTTGATGCAAAATTCAATGCCAGCTTTTGTTTTTTTGTAAGTCTACCAACTCCTAGGGCACATTCCATATTCCAAGACACCTTATCTTTGCAAACTAAGATGTGCAAATGAAAGAGAATATGAATCAAGGGTTACTTTTGAGGGGAGAAGATAATTTCATTCACTGACTATCAAATTTGCCATAATGCACACTTTGTCTCTCATTCAAGTGTGGAATCTTGATTTGAATTAATACTGAGTTCAAAAGAATGCTGTAATAGGTGTTAATTACATTGCTCTTGAAAGAAACCATTCCTTGACCATTTTCTAATAAGATCATATTGTTACATGAGCTCTGAATTTCCTACAAATCATATTCATGTTTGTATTCAAGATAGATTATTATAAATCATTATAACTCAGAAGCATGATCTCTGACATGTGCAAACATACATATTTGGGAAAGGATTGTTGGTTCTTGTTGATAGCAAACAATACTTAAATGAAGATGATAAATTTAAACTTTTGCCAATTGCGATGCATGCTGTTTATTTCCTGTTGACCATTGTAGACAAATGTGTAACAAATCAAGTTCCTTTGTTTGCAATGTTCAAAAGGAAGATACAAATACATATGGTGACAGATAGTGCTAGATGACTTTTATCAATTCATTAATCTCTTTGCCAATCAAACCTCTTTTGAGGTGGGACTTTGGGCTTCATTCCCTACTAAATAGCCTTCTTTATAGCTCCTGCTGCCTTAAGAAAGTTCAAAACATTCTTAAAGATCCATCTCATCCTGGGCACCCTTTTTTGAACTATTACCATCTGGCAGAGCTGAAAAACAGTTTCTATCCCAGGGCACTAACTATATTGAATTCTACTGTATAGTGTAATACTAATGCAATATCAGGAGTTTTCAGTTCAATTGTATAGAATATGAAGGATGTGTGTTTTTATTTTATTTTTATAGTTTTCTTATGTATGATATGCACTGAAGATGGCATTTAATTTCATTGTACCAGGTGCAATGACAATAAAGTAAACTAAACTAATAAGTTCTGGTCAACTACAAATTTAACTTGGTTGTATATTAAAGTGATATCTTATTCATTTAATTTGCATGGCACCCATTTCACCAAATTGTATGGATTGAAATGTTGCTTAAATCTATGGATTTAACATCAGCAATATTAATAAATGGAGATAAATAACCTCAATGTATGGATCTCAGAAAATTCAAAAGAATGGACTGCCCTTTTATGTAGCTTTGGTAAAAATCTATGAAAATGCTGAAAATATTTGATTTTTTTTCATTTATCTGTTTTCAGTTAAAGTAAACAGAAATGAAAGTGTCTAATAAATGTGCAATATTATAGAAACTCTATTCAAGAACAAGAAACTCATAAAGATTAAAGTTGGAGAAAAGTCAAAATAACCCCAGTGCTTCAGAAAAGTTCATGTATAATTCCAGATTTTCAGGTAAATGTTGACCCATCTAATAACAGGACTGTTGATGACCCATTGAGATATACTATTCAGCTATATTGCCTTTACTATGTTGCCTGTTCAGATCCTTTGGATCACTTTCATGCCTTTTATATCTTCAAGGAATATATTTACCTTTTGGAAAATACACAAAGTTGCAAAAGCTAACTATTCTGAGATTGGAGAATAGGAATAAAAACACATCAGCCAAGAGATCTAGTTATACCATCTGCCTTTGAGTTAAAATTTCCTGTCAAAAGGAAGACTAGATTAAAATTATCCATTACCTAGAAAATGAACTATTTCAGTGTTTGCTTTCTCCATGCTCTGAGGAATATTTATCTCTACTTATAATTTATTCTGGGCCTATAGACCAGAAGAGAAGCCTGGGGAACTTATGAAAGGCTGTTAGAATTTATATGAGTTGGTGCTTGTGCATGAATTTTGAGTTATTTCTGTTTATTTCCTATCATGTCCTATCATACCGGTAATAAGGCAGCTGAGTCATGCCCTGCCAGCTGTTATTTTTTTTTAATTTAATAAGATATTGGTGTTCAAACACAGTTCAAGTCCAAAGGCAGGCATATGGAATATAGTGAGAGATTTGGATTGATTGGTTTTATAAAGAAAGTTCTCATTAACATCATCCCATTTGCAAAACTGCAAGTTACTCAGTATCTCTTGTATTCTAGGAGTGGTACAAATCTTGTTTGGTTTATATTTTCCTGTTTTGCATATGAAGATATAAAGGATCTCCTTTCCTAATTTTGTCAAACTTTGCGAACAGGATAGGAGGTTCTGAGTGGTGGATAATTGTAATAATTGTAATTATTATTATAATAATTATTTAGTGAGAACCCCTTGGCAGAAAATGTTGACCATAGAGATTTTAAATTATTCTTTCTGATAATATCTATCTATCTATCTATCTATCTATCTATCTATCTATCTATCTATCTATCCCTATCTAACTATCTTACTACCTATCTATTAGATTTGTGTGCTGCCAGTCTTGTGTAGAGGTGACTCTGGGTGACTTACAAACATTAATAACCAGTAAAAAATGATAAAACAATAAGTAACAAGAACTATGATAATTTACAACTGAAAGATGGGGGAAGGGAGCACAAAGTACATGGGTAGAGGTGGAGTCTTCTCTTAATCCAAAGCCACTTCCAGAATGATACATCTCCATTGGACCAACTGGCAGTGCCAGCTCTTCAAAACTGAAAGTCTTCAGAATTTAGTGGCTCTGAACATTAACCATTCAATTCTCTTAACAGCATATTGCCTAGATTTGTCTAATAAAGGAATATAAATCAGTTTTTCCCAGACTGTGAAGGAAATATCTAAAACAGGGCTGTCAAACTCATGGCCCACAGACTGGATGTGTCACATGCTGGCCTCACCCATGCCCCATTTACCGAAGGGGGAAAAAGTCCCTGTATGTCAAGTGACACCACCATGACAACACAAGTTTGACACCCCTGCTTTAGAAGTATCCCAGGTTCCATTTACTCTATCCTGTCCAAACACCAATCCTTTTAATAAATCCTGCAAGTTCATAAATTTTCTTGCATGGATGGATGATGGATGCTAGATAAATTAAAATATTCTGAAGCAAAGCTACATATTTTCTTTAACACTGCCAGTTTAGCCAAAAGCCACTTGAAAAGATAAAGTATTGCAAAAGTTTGAGGGCCTTTCACAACACCATGTCCCATCAAAAAGCACTCTTTTTTAAAAATGAAAAGAAAGAAAGAGTTTCATGTCAATGCAACAGCATCTTACTTTGTAGGAGAACAAGTATAATGTATTGCTTTTTCATCTAAGATTAAGGCAATTTAGTGTACCAGGATGTTTTTGATCTGTGATCCCATTGAACTGAAAGGTGTTGAAGTGCAACCATACCCCTTTTGATTGTCCTTTGAAATCCTGCAGCTTAGCCTTTCTTTCTTTTTTTGCTCATCCGTTCAGCATCTGAAAAAGTGGTAATGCAGTATTGCCAGCTATTCTACTGAGAAGAAAGACCATTGAAAAAGAAGTTGACTTTTAGCTGAGATGTTAATAAAGTTGGACAGTCAAGTACAGCATTACCTTTGCCAGAGCTTGTGAAGAGCTATATCTGCTAAACTATATAAATAATCAATGCTTTTCATTCATGAAAAACAACATGAAAAACAAACCAGTTTTTGTAAATGAGCAAAATCCAAACAAAAAATCCACCTATTTTTTTAAATGGATCCAGGCATTAAAATTCACTGGGATAATGTAGAAGCAGAAGGTAATAATACAGAAAGACATGGGAAAAAAGGACATGGCTAAAATCCCCCAAAATTGTGTCCAGCATTTGGCACCACAGAGAAAATGGTAACTGTTAAGTTTGCATGAAGAGACAGACGCGGAGTGCTTCAAGCTCTTAGTTTATTAGTGACTACAGCTCAGAACGGACCCAATTTGGCTGGGCTGTGGCTGCTACTTATAGCCAGCAGCCGCAGTTGCCAGCCAATCAGAGTGCAGGGTTTTCCCGCACTTTTTAAACCAATCATTTCCAATATTTTACAAGAACAGTTCAAACTAAACCAATGACTTCAAACCTGCATACATAACACCCCTCCCCACTAGGTTCAGTCCATACTCAAACCCCAGCCTATCTAATGTATTCTTTTAAATAGGTGGGGCTCTTACGTGTACGTTGAGACCTACGTGGTTCAGATGTTTTAAGGTTCTCACCTTGTGAGAGAGGAAATGTGTCTGCTGACATTTCCTTACTTGGACTTGTAGTAATGGTAGAACCTGTTTGGTTACTACAACCTGGTCTCTCCTCCCAATCCATCTCCAACCCAATGTCAGCACCTAAATCAGGTAGTGATGTGCAATCTTCCATTTGTGAAAATGGTTGTTGGTATTGTGACAGGTTTTGGGATGGTTCCTGTCGTGTTAGCTCGTTACACATGGGGTTGATTCTTACTTGCTGATTACTCTCATAATCCTCCCCTTCCCCTAGAAGAGGCAGTAGGTATGGGAACCAGAGAGGAGCAAAAGCATGCTCCTGAGGCAATCTGGATCTTAACTGATCAATGTGCCTGCTCCAGAGGACACCATCCTCCGTCTGTACCCTGTAAGACCTGGGGCCTGTGATTTGGGTTATCTCAGCAGGAATCCATAATGGTTCACCCATGAGGTTCTTAGCATAAACAGAATCACCCACAGTGAAAGTGCGAATTTTACTAGTGGAATCTAGTGGTGCGTTGGGTGCGTAAGTGGGATGGAGGCGGTTAAGGGGAGACCTGAGTTTCCTACCCATCAACAATTCAGCTGGGGACAAATTAGTTGAGGGGTTGGGAGTGATATGCTGAACACTGAGAAGTTTTTCAACTCTCTCAGTGATATCCCCTGGACCCAATTGCTGAAGTTTTTCCATGGTAAATCGTACCATACGTTCAGTCCGGCCGTTAGCCGAAGGATGCCCAGGGGCTGTCAGGGCATGTCTGATACCGTGTTGTGCTAGATATGATTCAAAAAGGTTGGATGTAAATTGAGGGCCATTGTCAGAAACAAGCACATCAGGTAACCCGTGAGTTACAAAAAGCTTTTTAAGCTGTTTGATGACAGCTTCAGTTGTGGTGGATGCCATAGGGATAACCTCCAGCCATTTGGAATATGCATCAACTATAATAAGGAAAGTGTGCCCTCTGGTAGGGCCAGCAAAATCAATGTGAATCCTGGACCATGGGCCCCTAGGACATTCCCATTTCTGTGGGGGGGCGAGAGGTGGGGCAGGCCTGACTACCTGACAGTTGGGACAAGATGCAACCCAGTTTTCAACCATTTTGTCAATACCTGGCCACCACATAACTCCTGGCCAATCCCTTCATTCTGACAATTCCGGATGACCCTCATGTAACATTTCCAAAACCTCTTTTGTAGTTTTGCAGGAATAACCACCCTGTTACCCCACAAAATACATCCTCTTAATACAGATAATTCAGTTTGCCTGGATTTAAAAGGTTGGGCGAGTTGAGGTAGATCTTGAAGTGGCCAACCTTTCTTAATCCAGCCTATAACAGGAGCCAATAAAGTGTCTTTGGCAGTCTCTCTGGCAATTTGAGCAGCATGTACTGGAAGTTTGGCAACAGTTTCTAGAAAAAGGTGTGAGTCTCAGGAACAGGGTCCTCAATGTGTGAAGGAAGTGGGCAGTGACTCAAAGCATCTGCATGCCCAATGTCTTTACCAGGTCTGTGGATCAGTTTGTATGAATAAGCAGCAAGAAATTCAGTCCATCTCAGCATTCTTGGTGACAGGATCGTGGCGTTGGTTTTCCCCTGCCACAATGCCTAAAAGAGGTTTGTGATCTCTGACAACAGTAAATGTTCTCCCATATAAATACTCATGGAATTTTTTGACAGCTGCTACAATCGCCAAGGCTTCCTTGTCCAGTTGGCTGTAGTTCCTCTCGCTTTAGTCAAGGTGCAAGAGTAAAATGCAATAGGAGCTTCCCTCCGCTGGGAAGCATGTGGCTCAAACCCCCCTCTAAAAGGGGAGGCATCACAAGTCAGAACAACAGGAAAGTTCTCAGAGAACTGTATCAGCACAGCATCAGACGTGATTAGTCTCTTGATATTGTTAAATGCAGCTTGTTCCTTCCTCCCTCAGACCCAAGCAGATTTTTTGTCCAGCAACCTATGTAGGGGTTCTGCAATGGTTGCCTTCTGATTTTCTTCTTTGATAGAAAGTTAATGAGTAGTGTAATTGAGTCATTTTCAGCACCACCCTGGCAACCCTTGTAACATTCTTTCCATAAGGCTTTGGAAATGTGCCACACTTACTCCAAATTGCAATCTTTTGCATTTGAAGGCACCTCAGGTCACAATGGTTTGGGCTTCAGCAGTGGCATCATCAACTGTTAATTGTTGATATGCCTGTGCCAGGTCCAACTTGGCAAAAACTGTGCACCCTCCAAGAGAGTGTAATAAATGATGCACTAGTGGAACTGGATATGCTCTCTGTTGTAGCGCATGGTTCAATGTCCCCTTATAGTCTCCACAGATTCTTGGACATCGTGGACAAGGGCGATCCTTGTCCACAATGGTCAAGGGCAAGCATTTGGTGTGGCCTTTGAACTTCACGTTGAATTCTCTTGTTCCAACTACTGGAATCTTGTTCCCTTGGTAGTCTTTAAGAGTCAGTGCTTGCTTCTTGAAATGCTTCTTCTGAATGTTTGGGAGTAGTCTGTGAATAGTGTCCCATGACACCATAGATAAATATGAGCCTGAGTCCACTTCCATTTGGCAAGACCTTCCTTCAATTAGTACCTTGACATGCACTTTTCTGTTATTGATAGAAGAAGAATGACAAATAGTTACTGTCTGATGAGTTTCATTCTTCCCTTGCTTCTGTGCTGCCCCATTTTCTCACTGAGGTTGTTGGGCTTGAATTCTTTGTCAGGAAACTTTCTTCTGTTGGGTGGAGTTCTGGATGATTTGCAGACTCTTGCTAGGTGTCCTCTTTTCAGAACGGAGGCACATGGTATCTAGGAACTTGCATTCAGTGCGGTGGCTTCCCCACAACCTCTGCAGTAGAAATCTTGCCTCTTTCTTCCTAGGTCTTTCTTTTTCCGGCTCCATTCTGAGTCTGTAAATTCCTTCCTCCACCTCACTACAGTCTGACTCAGAATCTATTTGCTCACAATGAGTTGTTGTGGACTTTTCCACATCAGGATGGCCTTGTTGATTTTCTTCATGGCTGCTGCTGAGGACTTGGTAGCTTCTGCTGAAGAGGCTTCTTCTATTGCTTCCTTCAGCATGATCTTAGGTTTCAGTAATAACTTGCTCTGTAGCACCTTGTCTTTAAGGCCCAGAACAAATCGATCGGCATGGCCTCTTCTAAACTGTTAAATCGCATGCATCCCCAATGTCTCTTAAACTTGCCAAGCATTTACATTTTAAGCTTTCCCCTTGATCACGACAGTAAAACTCGTGTCTCTTAATGAGGCACGACATACTTGTGGCACGTAATGGGCTCTTAACAGTTTTCTAAGTCAGGCCAGTCCATTACCTTCATGTCTGCAGCTCCCGCCAATGCCTTCGCCATCTTGAAAACTGCGGACCGCGTGAGAAAGACCACCCTCTTCTGCTTTCGATGTCGGCAAGATCGTTTCCTTCCAGATACATTTGGAAACGATCTGCATACGACTCCCAGTCTTCTGCCATCAGATCGAACGGGGCTGGGGGTGTTCAGTGCAGCCATCTCATTCTCCTTCTGTTCCGCATTGCTGTCTTCTTCAGGGGAATCCCACCTTCATCGCCAGTGTTAAGTTTGCATGAAGAGATAGACGCGGAGTGCTTCAAGCTCTTAGTTTATTAGTGACTACAGCTCAGAAAGGACCCAATTTGGCTGGGCTGCAGCTGCTACTTATAGCCAGCAGCCGCAGTTGCCAGCCAATCAGAGTGCAGGGTTTTCCCGCACTTTTAAAACCAATCATTTCCAACATTTTACAAGAACAGTTCAAACTAAACCAATAACTTCAAACCTGCATACATAACAGTAACTATCAAGCCAGAGTGCTACAAGGTGTGGCAGGTGCTGGGGCATGGCTGGCCTGGTAGGGGGGCCCTGAGGTAAGCCAGTGCAGGGCACATGGGGCAGCATCGCTTCGCCTCCTGCTCTGTTGCAGCCTGGAGCTAGCAGAAGAAGTGGGCTGGTGGCCACATGGGCTCCTGCTGAACATGGCTGCTGGTGCTGCCACCGCAAGGCAGGTATCGGGGCATGGATGGCCTGACTGCAGGGCCCCTAGGTTAAGCCAGTTCAGGGTGTGTGAGGCAGCTCCATTTTGTAACAGTGGCACTGGCATGCTACATGGCCTCCTGCCAGGCCCAAGGAAGCAGAAGAAGTGGCCTCCCATACACAGGGTGAGGAAGTAAGACACATCCAAAAATAAGCCCTAGTTCTTATTTTGGGGCCCAAAAGAAAATAAGACCTAGTCATATTTTGAGGAAAACATGTGTGTGTGGGTATGTATGTATGTATGTATGTATGTATGTATGTATTTAATGTCTCATAACTTAGAAAATGCATAGTGGTAAACTTTGATGCTACCATTTGTCAGGGAAATGGAACAGTTAAATTTCAACTCACATAAGTGTAAAAACTGAATAGGGGTGTAATCATGGTGTATCTTCTCTATTACTAGATTAGAATATTCTTGATTACATGATAGTACAGGTGAAACTCGAAAAATTAGAATATCATGCAAAACTTCATTTATTTCCGTAATGCAACTTAAAAGGTGAAACTAATATATGAGATAGACTCATTACATGCAAAGCAAGATAGTTCAAGCTATGATTTGCCATAATTGCGATGATTATGGCTTACAGCTCATGAAAACCCCAAATCCACAATCTCAGAAAATTAGAATAATACATGCAATCAATAAAACAAGGATTGGACATAGAACAATATCGGACCTCTGAAAAGTATAAGCATGCATATGTACTCAGTACTTGGTTTGGGCCCCTTTTGCAGCAATTACTGCCTCAATGCGGCATGGCATGGAAGCTGTCAGCCTGTGGCACTGCTGAGGTGTTATGGAAGACCAGGATGCTTCAATAGTGGCCTTCAGCTCTTCTGCATTGTTCGGTCTCATGTCTCTCATCTTTCTCTTGGCAATGACCCATAGATTCTCTATGGGGTTCAGGTCAGGCAAGTTTGCTGGCCAGCCAAGCACAGTAATCCCACGGTCATTGAACCAGGATTTGGTGCTTTTGGCAGTGTGGGCAAATGCCAAGTCCTGCTGGAAAATGAAGTCAGCTTCCCCATAAAGCTCATCTGCGGAAGGAAGCATGAAGTGCTCCAAAATCTCCTGGTAGATGGCTGCATTGACCCTGGACTTAATGAAGCACAGTGGACCAACACCAGCAGATGACATGGCTCCCCAAATCAACACAGACTGTGGAAACTTCACACTGGATTTCAAGCATCTTGCAGTGTGTGCCTCTCCATTCTTCCTCCAGACTCTGGGTCCTTGGTTTCCAAATGAGATGCAAAAGTTGGTCTCATCAGAAAAGAGGACTTTGGACCACTGAGCCACAGACCAAGTCTGTTTTCTTTAGCCCAGGTAAGACGCTTCTGACATTGTTTGTTGTTCAGGAGTGGCTTGACAAGAGGAATATGACATTTGAAGCCCATGTCCAGGATCCGTCTGTGTGTGGTGGCTCTTGATGCACTGATCCAGCCTCAGTCCACTCCTTGTGAAAGTCCCCAACACTTTTGAATGGCCTTTTCCTGACAATCCTCTCCAGGCTGCAGTCATCCCTGCTGCTTGTGCACCTTTTTCTTCCACACTTTTCCCTTCCACATAACTTTCTATTAATGTGCTTTGATACAGCACTTTGGGAACATCCAACTTCTTTTGCAATTACCTTTTGAGGCTTTTCCTCCTTATGGAGGGTGTCAATGATGGTTTTCTGCACAACTGTCAGGTCAGCAGTCTTTCCCATGATTGTGATTCCTACTGAACTAGACTGAGAGCCCATTTAAAGGCTCAGGAACCCTTTGCAGGTGTTATAGCTTAATTAGCTGATTAGAGTGGGACACTTTGAGCCTAGAATATTGTACCTTTTCACAATATTCTAATTTTCTGAGATTGTGGATTTGGGGTTTTCATGAGCTGTAAGCCATAATCATCACAATTATGGCAAATCACAGCTTGAACTATCTTGCTTTTCATGTAAAGAGTCTATCTCATATATTAGTTTCACCTTTTAAGTTGCATTACTGAAATAAATGAACTTTTGCATGATATTCTAATTTTTTGAGTTTCACTGTATATCTTACCAGGAGCTTTTCCAAAGTAATGTTAAAATGTCATGCTTTTTCATTCAAGAATACCAAACATGTCATGGCATTTTTGCTGTTGAATTTTTAAATTTTTATTTAGAAGATCTGCACAAGCAATAGTGACACCTTATCACATGTGGGAACCAGTTGTCAACCCTTATCATGGACATTCCCTGTCAAAATCTTCCAATGATTCTCTCTGGAGTATATTTTGTGGCTTCAGTGATCAAGATCACTTGCTTATTCAAAAGTTCATCCTTTCAAGCAGAGTTTTTCAACTCTGCAACTTTAAGATCTCTGTACTTCAACTAGGGTCCATACTGGCTGAGGAATTCTGGAAGTTGATGTTCACTACTTTAGAGAATTCATCTGCCTTTTAATTTTTTACCACTTATTGCTGATGTTCAAAAGCATAGTAGAAAAACATAAGCCCTAAACCTTGCTTATACTAGTTAAATGTTTTAAAAGGCCAGAAAATAAGCATAAACATGTTCCTTGCTTATAGATTAAATGTATCAAGATGATAGGGTTCCAATTTTTCTTTAGCCCATTGGAGAAAGCTTGCTGCTGCTTTCCTTTAAAAAACCCATACTAAGTATCAGTTGCTCTTTCTTAACAGTTCTGGTGAAACTCTCAAATAGATTTGAACTGTTTTCTCTAAACAGTTTTGTGGGTGTCTCTAAGAAAAGTTTACAGGAAAGATATATTTTTCTGCTCTTTAAAGATTTGTAACTAATATGGAAGATGACAAAGTTCTTGTAATTTCTTGAAGGCAAACAGAGTTCTTATAGTACCTTATACATTTCATGAGGAGGAAAAATAGCAATATTTTGATTATTTATATTTGATATTTGAATATTTGATTATTTATTTAACCTTAAAGAAAGAAGAAGAATCTGATATACCTAAGTCTACGGGATAAATTTTCTATAGGATCTAATTTTTCTTACCACTCTTTCTTCCTTCATTACATTTCTAACCCTGTTATATTTGGTGTGCTATTATGCAATGATACTAAAATGTTTTTATCAGGAGGGAATTTAGAGAGCAAATCAGTTTGCTAAGAGGGAGAAATTGCATACACACGTGTGGTGAGTTCCAGCAAATCTGATCTTCTGATCAACAAACACAATTGGGGAAGTTCACAGCAATGGCTTTATTAGCTGGATGATTGCCCATCCACTTAATATGTTAAAAAGTCCTGTGACCCACATCCCTAAGGCATGACAGAAACAGATTAGAAAACATATATTACCTCATTAATTTAAAGAGGGCAATTTGGAAAGCTTACAAGAGGAATTGAGGATGTAATATACCAAGTGAGCGGCAGTTTTACGCATTATTCTTTCTTCTGACTCAGCAACGGTTCCTCCACCTCTTCTGTCAAGACATAAAGACTTTGCCTGCTGATTTAGCAAATGCAAAAAAAGGTACTTAGCACAAATTTCTAGCTAAGCAAAGGCCAAAAGCCTACACTGTGCCCATAATGTGTGATGGATGATTTATGGAAGGGGGCAGGCTACAACCAGAATCACTTTGTCATGCTTTTCAAGATAGGTCCTCTCCTAAAGAGGAACAGGAGCCAGTCTTTAATGAGAATAAAGAATTTAGTTGGATCAATCCTGGGAAGAAGAGCCTAATTCTGAGGACTTTTATTTACCACCCATTTCTGCAACTTTAACTTCTGAAAAAATATTGCTGATGCCTAGTTTGTGAGGGAAAAGCTATTTTGATGATGATGATGATGATGATGATGATGATGATGATGATGACGATGATAATGTTATCCTTTCAGTCATGTCTGACTCTTGGTGTTTCTATGGGCCAGATCTTTCCACATCTTCTGCTCTTGCACTATTTCTTTGAGTTGTTCTGTGCCCTGGTTGGTGTTAGCTTTTGATGGCATCCAGTCACCAAAATCTTTGGCAGCCTGGTTTCCTTTGACTGCTAACTCTTCCAGTTGCTTTCTCCAGTGAGTTTCCACACATGACAGGGCCAAAATAAGTCAGATACAATTTTCTGCTTTTGCCTTCCAGTGGCAGGTCTGGAGTTATATGCTCTAGAGAGTATTTGCTTGTTAGTCACCTTTACTATCCAAGGAATATGCAAGAGCTTTCTCCAGTATCACACCTCAAAAAAGTTGATTTTCTTGCTGTCTTGCTTTTTTAAGGTCCAACTTTTATAATCATAGGTATCTACTTCCAAATTTGGCACCTAAGAATGGAGATACAAGGAGTGCCTAAATAAAGAGAACATCTCCAGAGACTGTTGTTCCCATGTAAGCCAGCAACCATCACTGAATCTGAGCAGGAACTTCTGGAATGAATGAGTTCCAACAAATACTAGAATAATGCCTGCGGCAACTTGTCTGTGAAAGTCCTATCCTTTGACAATTTAAGTGTTTTGATTTCTGCTGTACAAATCCTGATGCCAGGTGGGTTGAATATTTCTACATATATTATAATTGTTTTGTCCATGCTGCGCTGAGTTTGTAGCACTTCTTTACTTTCCAATTGTGCAGAAACTTCCTCAAGCTGCTAATTTGCTTTGTTATATAAAATTTCGGGTAGCAATATATCTGTAATAAAGATATTTGATTTGATTTATTCCAATAAGTACAGCTCCTCTTATTCCATAGAATATTTGATCTGCACTCTGCCTGATTTCTATACAGTAGGACAGAACAGAATCTAATCTCTAATAATAGAGTTGGAAGGGACCTTGGAGGTCTTCTAGTCCAACCCCCCGCTCAGGCAGGAAACCCTATATCATTTCAGACAAATAGTTGTCCAATTTCTTCTTAAAAACTGAACAACTTATTTAAACCTTCCAGTTTTGAAGTATCCACAACGTCTGGAAGCAAGTCATCCTACTGATTAATTGTTTATGTAGTGGTTCATCTTGTCTTGATTTGTGGGTGATTTTTTTAACTTAATGTTTTTATGAAAAACTAAACAAACAAATTTGCTTTATTGTATTTTTTTAATTGTACTGGACCCAAACATCAGCAACTCTAGAGATTTCTTGGTAGCAGATATGAGATAAAAAGAATGTAGTTAAAGTAACATATGGTTTTCCTCCTATGCCAAAACAGGAAGCTAGCCTACAAGTTAAACATCTTAGACTAAGTAAGTGTTTAAATGTGGTTTATAAAACAACCTACAGCAGCCTCATGTATACATTAAGCTAAAACTAGAAGAAGAAGAAAGCAACTGTTAAGTTTGCATGAAGAGTCAGACGCGGAGTGCTTCAGTGAAGAGTTTATTAGTGACTACAGCTCATAACAGACCCGATTTGGCTGGGCTGTGGCTGCTACTTATAGCCAACAGTTGCCAGCCAATCAGAGTGCAGGATTTTCCTGCACTTTTTAAACCAATCATTTCTGACATTTTACAAGAACAGTTCAAACTAAACCAATGACATTCAAACCTGCATACATGACAGCAACCATATATTAATCAAGAAGAGAACATTTTGGAAAGTTAGGCAAAGGCCAAAATGGTGGGATAGACCTAAAGTGGTAGCACTGGGTTTTGTTTTTCCTGGATTTGAGAGGCTTCCTGAGTTTGAGGATCATCCTTTGATTAGAACATTGAAAGGTATTGTATTGGAAGGGAATTTGGTAGTCTTCTAGTCCAACCCTCTGCTCAAGTAGGAGACTCTATACCAGTGGTGGCTAACCTTTTTGGGCTCTTGTGCCAAAAATTGTGCACACGCAAGTGCGCACGTGCTTCCTGTGCATGTGCACCCAGTAGGCAATACACACAGCCCCCCCATGCCCCCTGTGCATATGTGCACAATTCCACCCCACTGCCCCCTTACCTGCACTGTACCTCCCAGCTGATTTGAGGCCCATTTGAGGCCTTTTTCAGCCTGCCAGAGGCTTGAGGGATGCCTCTGCAGGCTTTGCAGGCCAAAAATGGGCCTGTTTCATCACTTCCTGTATTTCTGGAAATATAGGAAGTGATGAAACGGGCCTATTTTTCATCCTGCAAAGCCTGCAGAGGCATCCCTCAAGCCTCTGGCAGGCTGAAAAAGACCCAAAAATCAGCTGGGAAGTGCATGCGCAGTGAGGTAAGTTTGCCTGGGGCTTGGGTGCCCACACAAATGGATCTGTGTGCCACCTGTGGTCCATGTGCCCTAGGTTCACCATCACATTTCTATACCAATCTGGATAAATGTCTATCCAATTTCTTCTTAAAAACCTCCAGTGATGGAGAACCCACAACTTCTGGAGACAAGCCAATCCACTGGTTCAGTGTTCTTACTATCAGGAAATTTCTTTTTATATCTTTAATGATACACCACCTTTAGGTGCTTTAGAGCAAACTGGCGGCCCACGGGCCAGATGCATCATGCTCAGGCCATGCCCAGTCCAGCTCCGCAAGGGCATAAACATTGTAAAATGTCACATGACAACAACATGACGCCATGAGTTTGACATCTGTGCCTTAGAGAATAGGTTGACCTCTTCTGCTCTGTGACAGCCAGCTCTGTGAAATATTGGAAGACTGTTATCATATCACCCTTCATCCTTCGCTTTAGTTTGTGCTAAGCTTACAGTAAAGAAAACCTTTCGTTCTGAGTATCCCATTTCAAATGGCTAAATTTCAGAAGTAAAGTTCAGAGAGGATTCTGGAGATAGTAACATGCTTTCCTGTGGCTTATGCCCACATTTGCATTAAACCATAAGCCATGGTTTACCAATTACAAAAGCAGAGTTTTCATTCAACATTGAAAGCTGCAGCCAAACGTATTATGTCTTGATAGAACATCTGAACCAACCGATTATAAACAGGATGCCCGTCTTCAGCTTCTGAGCCATTCAAAAAATGATTAAAGTCTCAGGCCTAGTTGACTTGACAAGAGGCTGGTGGAAATTGCACATAATCTAACTTAATTCATCCCAGTATTAGTGCTGCTAAAAAGGAAAATGAGGATGGAGTCTCATTAAAATTAAGATGTTGGATTTTAATTAGAAATTCCCTTAGCTTAGTTTTAATAGTGTTGGCAGTATAGACTAATCAGAAAAAATATTTCAGTGTGGCATAACTTGGCTCTCTTTTTCCCATCCCCTGGTTCATCTGCCTGTTTACTTGACCACCAAAGTAGGGGTTTTTTTTTGGCAGATCTCTCTGTTGGAAAATCTCTTGGGTCAGTTGGGAGATTTCTTCTGGCAGAGGTAACTGAAACTGTCAGCCTAACTCCCTTAAAACAATGCATCTTTGAAATGGAATTGCACTCTAAGGCATGGAATAGCATAACTAAGTGTAAACATGGTACATCACAGATGTTTACCATGCAGACTAAAGATAATAGCTTCTAAAGTATAGCAGAATAAATAGCAGGTGATGCATTACATATTATCCTGAAAACAAAGGTTTTCCAAGATCCTGACAAAAATAAATGATTTCTTATCATAATTTCTGGGAATTGCAACCACGTGGTTGATAGGAGAGCCAGGTGGTTTAGTGGTTAAGGCACAAGGCTTATAAACAGCACGCCATGAGTTCTAGCCCAGCCTTAGTCATGAAAGTCAGCTGGGTGACTTTGAGCCAATCACCAAGAGACTATGAGTTCTAGACGCCTCCCTCCCTTAGGCATGAAAGCCAGCTGGACCAGTCACTCTGTCTGAACCCAGCTCACCTCATAGAGTCATTGTTGTGGGGAAAATAAGAGAAGGAAGGTGTGTTGGATGTGTTTGCCTGAGTTATTTTAAAAAAATAATAAAGGTGAGATACAAAACAAACAAATAAAAAAGTAGCA
Organism: Naja naja; assembly: GCA_009733165.1. Classification (NCBI taxonomy): domain Eukaryota; kingdom Metazoa; phylum Chordata; class Lepidosauria; order Squamata; family Elapidae; genus Naja; species Naja naja. The sequence goes on along the minus strand of CM019156.1, from coordinate 10,176,242 downwards.
ATTGCTACCTGATCTGATAGCAACCAGGAAACTGCTTCTGTATAAGTTGCAAAGCCATCACCATCTAGAATATGAAGTATAATGGCAATACCACTTAGACTTATATACTGCTTTACAGTGCTTTATAGCCCTCTCTAAGTGGTTTACAGAGCTGGTATTGCCCCCAACAATCTGGGTCTTCATTTGACTGACCTCAGAAGGATGGAAGGTTGAGTCAACCTTGACCTTGGTGAGATTTGAACTGCCAAATTCATAAAGCACAACTCAATAGTCATAATCTGATGTGGAACTGAAGACAAAATGAAAGATGAGTTCAGGATATGTATCTTTTTATGCTAGAAGAATCAAATTGTCCCAGTGTTTACATTTAATAGAGTCCTTCTTAAAACGGAACTGTTCTGCAACTCTGGACTTATCAAAAGGTCTAATGTAACTACAAACATCCCGGTGAAAGATTAGCATCCTTTCTTTCTCTTGCTGACCTGGTCTGAGTTGTTATTTTCCAATTTCAAGAAGGTTCTCAGGAAAAAAAAATTCTTGGATTAAAATTTTTTGAGGGGTCAAAGTAAAGGAAGAAGAAAGAAAGGTCTTTTTCCCACACTGAATGTTTTTTTTCTTCTGATGCAAGCATTTGCTGAGATATCCAAACTCTGTTTCATAATGGAGAGTTAAGGCACAACAAGAGAATTATACATGCTGCATAAATTTATAATAATACACCATTCCACAAGCAATAACTTCAATAACATGAAAGGGAAATGCATTTTTCTTAATAGAAACAGGTCCTATTTATGCAGCTGAAATGTCACCTGTATTATGAAGAATTCTCTCATATTAGCTAATAGCTCTTCATGGGCAAATGTTCTAGCACTTTTATTAAATTATAAAATAAAGTTCACACGGATGCACAGAGAAAATATTGTTAGTGATAAAATCCAAGTGCTTTCTGTACTGTTATTGCCTTGTGTCTTAAGCAAGTACTTAGATGAAATGTTAACTCTCCTTCACAATCAACTTGAAACAATATTGGAACAAACAAGCCAACGTCATGTCTGCTCCTTACTATTTTGAATTGCTTCCTAAATTATCCATTAGGACAATTTATCTTTCCCAGGTACAGGAGAATGGCAGATTCATACAGCAAACATAAATCTATCATCCATCTAAGAGAACCTAACCAATTAAATAAATATGATGAATTGACTTCAAGATTATAAATAGGATTACAGCAATATACATTTCATCCTTGCTCAAGTAAACCAATAATCTCAAATTCTTAGGATATATTAGGAGAGAAACAGGCTGGAGGATACTATTTTAGGAATTCAACTAGGACTTTAAAAAAAAGCCCAGTTTCAATCTTTACAATTCTTCAGGAGATTCTCTCTTTTTTATTTTATTTTATTCTCTTCTCATTTTTTATAAACTCTTCAAAGGACTGAAAAGGTGGCTCCTGCTGTGCCAAAAAGATCTTCTATTTTTTTATTCACTCTGTTGCTTGGGGACTAGAGGTAGAAATATAATGAGTAGAAGCTCATTTAAGGAAAATTGCAAAACAATAAATTGAGCAAAATTCTTTCAGGTAGAATCATTATAGTTATATTTTTACAGATACATGCATTATGTTCTCTAAAAGATGGAGGCTCTTGCCCCTAAAATGTTTAATTTTACAATCACAATTACTTGTTGAGAAGAGTCAAGAAAGGGGAGGAGTCTCAAAAGAAAAGTTCAAGTAGTCCTCAACTTACAACCATAATCGAAATGAGAATTTCCTTTGTTAAGGAAAGCAGCTGTTAAATAAGTTGCAGCTGATTTTACATGTCTTTTTTTGCCATGGTTGTTAAGTGAATAACAGCAGTTGTTCAGTGGTTATGTGGCCATTAAGTGAATGGGGCTTCACTTTATTTATTGAAAGGCAGCTGGGAAGGTCACAAATGACAATCACATGACCCTGGAATGCTGCAACTGTCATAAATACATGTCAGTTGCTAACTGCCCAAGTTTTGATCACATGGCCTTGAGGATGCTGCATTGGTTTCATTAAGTGCAAACACCAGTCAAGCTCACTTTTTTCAGTGCTATTGTAACTTTGAATGGTCACTAAATGAATGGTTTTAAGTTGAGGACTAGCTATATTCAATCTGGGTCAGTCACCAGGACCAGAGGTTTAGTCTTCCAAGTTTTCAGACTCATGCTAGAGCCCATCCTCAGAGAACTTCTCTCTAAAGGAATGTGTGCTTTGGGCTATTCTACTAACCACTCTAACCACTACATGATCACACAGTGGTTAGAGTGCAGTACTGCAGGCTACTTCTGCTGATTGCCGGCTGCCTGCAATTTGGCAGTTTGAATCTCACCAGTCTCACGGTTGACTCAGCCTTCTATCCTTCCGATATGGGTAAAATGAGGACCCAGATTGTTGAGGGCAATATGCTGACTGTGTAAACCACTTAGAGGGGGCTGTAAAGCACTGTGAAGCGGTATATAAGTTGAAGTGCTATTGCTATTGCAATATGCAGTATTTATGTGGTGCCTGGTTGTGTGGGGCTTTTTAGTTGTTGATAGGAGGGTTGATGGCCGGCTATTAAGTCATTGGCTATTGTTTCCTTGTGCTGCCAAGTCTATATTACCTATAAACTACCTATATTCACCCCAACCTTATTTTATGTTTCCAATTAACTCTGTGCTACGTTGGATTGGAAGCAGGTTCATAATTGTCATTGACCTTTAAGATTGAAGGAGAATCTTGTCTACATCGCATGATGTTCATCCCCCTATGGATGGCTGCGAATAACAGAGAAAATTAATTGGAGAAGGTGGATTACTCATGTCACATGCTTTAATTATGTGACCAAATGTATGATTCAAAAACATTCATTAAATTATGGAGAGTCATTTAAAAATAAGCTGGGCTGGAAAATCATAGAGCTGGGACAGTTGCAGAGGTGAAAGTTGTCTAAACAACCACGTGTTGTTTCGAAATAAGCAGAAAGGGAATCTCTCAACTTTGGATCCTGGGGTCATTATTTTGCCAGCTTTAAGTTCCTTTCAATGATTTCTGCAATACTTTCTTTAAAAAAAATGTCTGCATAAAATAAAGATGCATAAAAATGTAAAGTATGGATACCTTGTTTGTATGCATTATTCATAGGTATCTTTTCATGCATGAACAATTCTCCACATATGCTTTTCTGAATGCATATTTCTCTAAGAAATATCATTTTATGACATATAAACAAACACATACACACACGCACACATACACACACAAACCCCAATAGCGTTTCCCTTATTCCCATACATTTTTTGCCATTGTAAGCTGCTCTGTAACATTTGTCAATTTTAATATCTGACTGCCTCCCTCTTTTCATATGGGATCATCTGTCACAGTAAAACACTTTTAGGAAAGTGGAGGACAAATTGTAATGCAACACTAGTTCAAGGCAGTTCTGTCACTCAATGGCATCATCAGCAGTGGAAATAAACTTAAAATTAACCTGGCTAGATTCCATTTATTTATTAAGTGGTGGGAGGGTGGAAGTGAATAACCAAGTCAGATATCTTTAGTCCTCCAAAGCATTGAGGGTTCTTCAGTATGCAATTATTTGGGATGAAAAGGCTTATTAAGTTCAGCTCAAGTGTGGATTCTTCTCTGCTTGAAGTAGATTCTATTTGACAAGGATAAGGAACAAAGAGAGTGGTGGTCTCATTAGTGATGAAGAAGGATTCACATCAGTGCGAATGAAAATTCTAAATCTGTGACTTATAAAAAAATAAGAAGACAAGCAGCTCTTGAAGTCAGGAAAGATGGAGAGACGAGAAACTGCTTTTGTTTTCATAATATTCCATTTATCACTGGAAAATATGAAATCCACCAGTTTGAGAAGCCCTTGGCTTCACTGAGCACCTACTCAAGGAAAAGGTCAATGATTTGCTTGCCTCTCTGTTGGCATTATGCAAAAGAGCAAGAAGGATGAGGACTGTGGAAAGTTTCCCATCAATCATATTTCTGAACTCAGCCTCATCAACCTGATAAAATGCATCATGAAAAAGATCTCATCAAACAGCAGAAGGTCTCCGAGAGGCAAAAAGCCCCCAGGACTAAGAGAATAAAACATTGATCTCATGGCTATTTCTTCAACTCAGTTGCATTAAGTTGCAGGTTATTTTGGGGTGCAATATTATAGATTTACAACATCATATTTTATAAATCCTGGCAGAAAAGTCATTCCTGATTGAAAAGCAAAGTTGGAAGGTGAAGAATTCAGTAATGGTAAGAAATTCCAAGCCAAAAAAAAAGAAAGACAATGGCAACAATATGCTTTAATTCAATGGAAATCATTTAATTTGATGGGTAATGTGGGTAATACTTGAAAATGGATTAAAGCTAATTTATTGGATTTTGGTAATGATGGCAGGAAAACTTCATAAGACAGAGGGGGAGGGAGGCAAGGAAGGGAGGAAGGAAGGAAGGAATCAATCAATCAATCAATCATGTGGGATATATCTCACTCCCAATTGCTTTAAATTAAAAATATGAGTCTGATCTCTTTGTCTCTATCCAGATTCATTGATGTTAATAAAACTGCAATTTTAGCGCCCTTCACAATTGGCTAGGCTGGCTCAGGTAGCTTTGGTACAATGTCTGGAGAATCACAAGCTTTTATTCTTGATTTACATCACATTCTCCTTCAGCCAAACCAACATCTGCAGTTTGCTTAGAAAACTGGATAAGAAAAAAACAGCAAAAACAACAACAATACTTATTCAGATTTGAAAGGCACTGAAAGTAAGATTAAAGGAGAAATTTCTCCCCTGGAGAAAAGAATGCAGACATGTCAAAGTATAGATGGCTGACTATGACCTTTACAATAATCCTCCTAATTGCACCCTCATGGATCATTATTTGACTGTCTCTGAAATACTTCTGATGGATGAAACTAGAAGGCAAAAAACTATATATATCCACTCTCTCCATCTCATACACTCAATCATTATATATTATTAATAAAAAGAACCATGAAAATAAGTGCCAATGGCATGGCAAAATGTGACATATTGTATGCTAAAAAGTTAAGAAAATACAGGATGTGGTATCCTTCAGCTAGGTGTGTCCTCACTTAGACATCAAACACAAAGTGTTAATTGGGTTCAGTTTTATCCCTCTTCATAATTAAAATTCACTGCTGAATGAAGAAGCTTCAGTAGGAGTTTGGCAAAGCAACTAGAGCTGAGTAAATTCCATCCAACTCAGTTCTCAATTATCTCTAACTTGCTGTCTTGCTGCCTTGCACACTTTCACACACACACACACACACACACACATTCCCCTCCCATTTTCATTGCCACAAAAAAAAAATACCCAGCAAGAAAACTAGATCTTGTTGGAAAAGACTGCTCAACTTCCTTTGAAGAAGACAGGAAAGCAACTTATTTGTAGGAGAAGACCAAGCTCAGCCTGAGGGAGGGGTCAAACACATCATAAGTTATGAGTCCCTACGCACCCACAAGGGATCCAAGTCCACCCACTTTGATTACTTCTCTTATCTCCCACTCATTTCCCTTAACCACCAGTTGGCCAGATTCTTGTAGAAAGCTTAAGCTTGCAATGCATCGTGATACTCATTTGGACAGCCTGACTCTCCTGATTTCCCCAGCACTTGACATTATTTTCCATCTATTTACAGAAGGTTTGTTTGTTTGTTTGTTTGTTTGTTTGTTTGTTTTGAGGGGGAATCAATGTAGATGAAATTACACTATAGTGAACAATCTTGGAATAAGATTTTGTGGCCAGTGAAGCAGACTGAAATAACAGAAGCTCAAAAGTTATGACTATAATTGCTTTAAATTCTACTGGATTTTGTTATCAACACAGATATGTACTAAAACATTATTTTCTTATGAATGAAGGCAAATATATGTGTCCCAGGATAATGTTGTAGGATCTAATCTCTGGTCCCAGTGACTGACCCAGATTAGATCCTGCATTATTTGTTTAGTCTTGCCTGGTGGGGAATGGAAGTAGTGGATTGGCAACCTTCAGTTACAAACAGGTATTGATTTCATACATCATTATGAAAGAGAAAGAAATATGGTTCACATGTACCTGGTTACATAATCTAAATCCTGACATGTTTCAAAAAAAACCCTTTTCTTTAGGTTCATTATAATATACATAACCTTCAAACAATATGGTTATCCTCCAAACTGTCCATAAGTACATGTGCCTCATACATCTTTTTGATTTAAATTATTGGTTTAGTACATGTCCTTCTTGTTTATATCACGGTAAGCCCAAATGAAATTATCCACATTATGACTTAAAAGGCATGAACTCAAGGAGTTTCTCTGGCAGAACAAATAATTTTATGCTTTCTTGTCCCATGTATATTACAAGCAATTGGAATGGTTCTATGGGTATATCAATAACTCTGTTTTTCATTCTGCTTTACAGCTTATATTTGAAATGTATTCTAACAATTTCAAACTGTTTTCCCTCTGCAATCAAAGATATAATTATAAAAATAAACTAGCACTGAATGCCAATTTGTCAGGATAGGTAATGAAACTGATTTGGCTTCTCTTGAAGATGTCCAAAGGCAGGTGGCTTAAGCTCACCAATTTAGCTAAATGAGACTCCTGGGGATAAACAGCTACAACTTTAAGCATCCTCATTATGAGTCCACAAATGTTGTAAGGTTGCATGCTGGAAGAAATCAGTCATATATTGTAAGTAATAGAGTAAAAATTGGCTATGGATTCTCTGTTGTCAGTTCTATATTCATTGATCATTTTTGGCCAGTGAGATGATGGAAATAATATAGTGAATGTATGTTGCTTGATTCATACCAATTCACTGATACCAGATTTCAAATTGCTGATTTTGATCTTCAAAGGCCTAGTTGACTGGATATTAATTTACTCATAATATAGTATACTGTAATACCCACCCAACCTTCGCAGTACCTTCTGGTAGCCTTCTTTTCTATTATACAGAAGTTAGATTTGCCTTGAATTTTTTCTTCACTGTCAGCTTCAATACATAGAAAGTTTTGGCAATAAAAGTAGTATGCATGGTATGCATTGGGAAACACATGATGCTTAATTGCCACTACTTGCTGATCTTGGAAATATTATTTTTTGTTATTTTATTGCTTGATCTTTCATATTGATCAACAAAATAATTTGAGCTTCTACATCACGCTTTGAAATTTTCACAACAAATTTTATGATACATAAATAGGCAGCCCTATTTGAGTAATCAGCATCTTCGAACAGGGGCTGGTTCTTTTCTAGTTAAGATAATTTAAGAAAGATAGTAGTCACTGAACTTTAGTGAAGTAAAATTGGGATTAAGCACAAATTAAAGTCCTAAGGAAAATGCCACTGTAGAAAGACAATTTAAGAAATAGGTGACATAAACATTGTACACTCAGGTCCGTGCAGAATTATTTCTATTTTTGGCCTAAGGCATCAATTTGAGAAACGAGAATCTGCCTTGAACAGAGGAGTATGTGGACCAGCTTGCAAATGAACAAAGAATGAAAACTGGCAAGCCAGCGTATTCATATGTAGTTTGCTAAAAACACATGCACATTTCATGCCTCTTCCAGGAGAGGAAGATGTTTAAGAGCAACTTGTCAGTAATGCACCAATTCAGGATCCTGGATAGCTATTAAAATACTGTATCAGAACACTCAAGAGCAACCCAAGCAAATCTTGATAAAGTGATATTATAGTATGCCAGGGATAGTCTTTCAAAACAACTCCAACCTGTCATATTGCATTAGAATTTAGAGGGGTGGAGGTGGTGGAGTGTTCAACCAGCACTCTATTATAGTTTCTTGTTCTTTCACTGCATGAGTTAGTGGGCTGTGTGCCTGGATTTATCAATTCTCTCCAGTGACTCTTTTTTTAAATAACAATATTTATTAAAGTTTAAAAATGCAAAGGTAAAAAATACTATATATGTGTGTGTGTGTGTTTTTGTAGATTTTCATGGGTAAAGGTATGTAGGTCTTGGTGTATTTGGGTCTTGTCCCGTGTAAGATTGAGAATACCTTGGCGACGTTTCGATGAGATCCCACTCGCCATCTTCAGGCTGGTGTCTTCGGCTTTGTGCTTGTGCCAGAAAACGCAGTCAGAAAAGAAGAAAAAACTTCCTCCCTTTTCCAGCACCTTAAAGCCACAGGACATGAAATTGATTTTGAGGGATCCAAACTTATGTCCAACACTGAACACTTCAACAAGAGAATAATCAGGGAAACCATCGAAATAGAGAAACACCCCCATAACATGAATAAACGGGATGATACTTCCCACCTACCAGACATCTGGAAACTAGCCCTATTCAACAAACGAGTCCCAGCCACAAAAACCAACACCGGGCCCAAAATAACACATGATGCCACCACCAATTTCCCTCACCAGACTCAAACCCAAGCCCACCCCACAGACAAAAGGCAACCACCATCCAGAAACCAGACCATAGCTGCAACTCCAGCTGCTACACCCCCCTCCGACCCCCAAACTAAGCAAACTGACACACGCTATAAACACATAGCCAGACCTCAAACTCAGAGCCAAACCAAGGCCCAGAATGTCACATCACAGCCTTCCACCCAGGAGACTACATCATGGAACTCAGGAGATTACAACACAAAACCTCAGGAGGTTGCAACACAGACAACGACCCAGGAGATAACAGCACAAGACCCAGGATGTCACAACAATAAAACTCAGAAGGTCATCACACAGCCCACTACCCAGGTAGCTGCAACACAAAAGGCTGAAGGACACTCAGCCACTACCTCAGCCACACAGGCTCTTACGAAAAAGCCAACCAATCAGCAAACACCAATTCCACCAACCAATCAAGAAGCAACAACACAGCCAACAACACAGCCAACCAACCTGCTTACAGCAGAGCCAGCACACCACACCCCCTCCAGTATTTATAGAGAGAAGGCAGCTCAGATCACGCTTTGCTGGCACAAGCACGAAGCCGAAGACACCAGCCTGAAGATGGCGAGTGGGATCTCGTCAAAACGTCACCAAGGTATTCTCAATCTTACACGGGACAAGACCCGAATATACCAAGACCTACCTACATATATATATATATATATATATATATATATATATATATATATATATATTTGTTTTCGTAGATTTTCACGGGTAAAGGTATGTAGGTCTTGGTGTATTCGGGTCTTGTCCCGTGTAAGATTGAGAATACCTTGGCAACGTTTCGACGAAATCTCATCCGTCATCTTCAGGCTGGTGTCTTCAGCTTCGTTCTCCTGGAGAAGTGTGTGATCGTGGCTGTTTTTCCCTTTTAAACTCTAGAGTTGGATGTGTTGTTACTTTTGATTGGTTTGTGGAGTTGATGTATGCAGATTGGATGGCTTTTTCCTGAGACCCTGTGTGCTGAGGTGCTGGCTGTGTGTCTCTCAGCCTTTTGTGTTGTAACGACCTGGGTAATGGGCTGTGTGATGACCTTCTGAGTTCTATTGTTGTGATGTCCTGGGTGTGGTGCTGTAATCTCCTGGGTCGTTGTCTGTGTTGCAACCTCCTGATGTTTTGTGTTGTGATCTCCTGAGTTCTGTGATGTAGTATCCTGGGTGGAAGGCTGTGATGTGACATTCTGGGCCTTGGTTTGGCTCCGAGTTTGAGGTCTGGCTATGTGTTTATAGCGTGTGTCAGTTTGCTTAGTTTGGGGTCGGAGGGGGTGTAGCAGCTGGTGTTGCAGCCATGGTCTGGTTTCTGGATGGTGGTTGCCTTTCATCTGTGGCGTGGGCTTGGGTTTGAGTCTGGTGAAGGAGATTGGTGGTGGCATCATGTGTTATTTTGGGTCCGGTGTTGGTTTTCGTGGCTGGGACTCGTTTGTTGATTAGGGCTAGTTTCCAGATGTCTGGTAGGCGGAAGTATCATCCCGTTTATTCATGTTATGGGGTGTTTCTCTATTTCGATGGCTTCCCTAATTATTCTCTTGTTGAAGTGTTCAGTATTGGAGATAAGTTTGGATCCCTCAAAATCAATTTCATGTCCTGTGGCTTTAAGGTGCTGGAAAAGGGAGGAAGTTTTTTCTTCTTTTCTGACTGCGTTCTTGTGTTCTGCGATGCGTGCATTTATTCTCCTGTTGGTTTGTCCAATGTATGTGGCTGGGCAAATTTTGCATGGTATTTTATAAACTCTCTCTATATATATAAACTATATATATATGAAAAAATGAAAACTGCATTTTTTTATCAAACAAATGACAGAGCCTCATTATTCCATCCTCATTAACAAAAATGCATTAAGGCATATATACAACAGCATATATATTGTATCCTTAATCAAATAAATGTATTACACATTCCTTTCCTTCACCTATAACACAGTAACATCATTTATTCTAAAACGTCAATAAAATATTTTCTCCCTGTATTTTATTTCTTATCTATAAACAACTCTTTAAAGTCTCATTTGAGCCTAGTCAAGAAAAATATATTTAAAACTACCAGAAACAATGTATTAAAATTAATCCCTTCGATTTGTGTCTCACAAGCATGTTGATGGGCTGATAGATATTTTTTCCAAGCCTAGGACTGAGATAGAAGGACCGTCCCTACCCAGACAGTACCTTGACCACTGCATCACAATGGTTTGGAGCTGAAAGGGAAGGACTATGCCACACTGGCTAAGATAGAATGGAAAGACCCTATATACATAGACAGACAAAAATACACAAACACTTCAAACTGGATCCAATACCAAATCAAAATAAGTTAAAAGTGGAAGAAGTTTAATGGAGAGAAAAAGCACATCTCCGTGCGCTTTTTAACAGTTAATGCAAAAAGCAGCTGTGTCAATAGCGATGGTAATTCCTGTGTCACAGTTTTCCTTCCACCTCCATTTACTTATGGCATGCCCAATTTAATATTAATGATTCACAGCCAGTCACTGCTGAACCATCTGCAGCACTGGCACACTTGTGGTTAGGGACCAAGGCAGTCTCATTTCATCTTTACAGCTCCTATTGTTGCCAGTGGGAATCACAGTCTTCCTGATTAAAGTCAGTAAATAGCTGCCGAAGTAGAAATGCAGCTCAGGTCATCCAAACAGAACGTTTCCTGGCACTTAGCTGGTTCATCTAGGAGATATGGGCTGGTTCCTGTGGCTGCTCTTAAATAAATCATAGAGCCCTGTCTAATGCATGGAAGCATCACAATGGGAAAAACCTGTTATGCAGAAGGTACTGCTGAATTATGAATTGCTAATAAAAGACGAGCATCACCATCCATGCAGGTTTTCTAAACCAGCTTCATCTCCCTCTGTTCTGCAATTAATTTGCACTGACTGCCATATCAGCAATAAAAATCTGAACCCGTGACTTATGGCAAAATTATTATATGGAGTATCGTGTTTCTCAGAAAATAATTATTCAGTGAGTTGGTGTCATGAGTGAAAATATTAATGGAAATGTTACATGTTATGCCAGGGACATACTGACAGTTTGCAAGTACAGGATGTATAATTTCCAATAAATATAAAATCTTGCTAGTCCTAAAAGACAGCAGAGGTATTTTTTTAAAAAGTTATAATAGTGTGAGGTTTTTCTGTCTTTCAAAAAAGAGAATGTGCAGTTAAATAATCCATAATTAAAATCACAGTTGTGATAAATTTGTATGTCAGTTTTCAGTTTCCCTGTAGAGTATTCATCTTATTACAAAAACACAGAACCCCTGTGTGTTATTAAATAACTGACCTATCACTTCATGTAAGCATTTGTTTGACTCCATTATTCATAACACTCAAGACAACTAAAACTAAACACACACACAAAAAAACCTATTGAACAGAGAAAACAGAATGGCAACATCCAACTTCAACAGAAGACCAAGTAAAAATTCTGACCATCAACATAGTTGGAATTAAACACAGGTTTTGAGTCAGCTTGTATAGGGTTGCTGTTACTAATGGTGGAATAAGATTCATCTACAAGCACAGGTAAATTTTATGCAACAAACAAAGGAGGACCATATGACAGAAGCAATCATATCTGCTATTTGTTCCATCAGATTATGAAACAAAAAAGTGTTGAAAATAAACCTGCCTCCTGAATCTGTTGCTTTTATATCAGTTTTGAACATATGTGTCTATAGAGTACATATTATTTTATGTAGCTAACTCAACCTAGCTGTTTTGTATGCAGATTCTCCTTATTTATTTCTTTTTTTCTAGGCAACATTATGGAGTCAACACACTTTGCTATACACTCCATGAAAGAACACGCTATTTTAAAGCAACTAGGCCCCAGCATATGTTGTTTTTTATATAACATTTCTTTAAAATGCAGAAATGCTTATATAACTCTCTTTAAAGTACACCAGCTTAATCATACTTTTACCAGTGGGAGAATGATGGATGGCAACAGATTCCAATCATGGCTAATATCTATGCTGTGTCAACATTTGCTTTAGTGAATGTCAGTATTTTCATTTTAAAAAGCTTTCTGATAGATTTTCTGAGGGTGGGTGACAACTGCAATGATTCACTTAACAACTGTGCCAAGAAAGGTCATAAATTGGGGCAAAATTAACTTAATAACTGTTTTGCTTAGCAATGGAAATTTCGGGTTCAATTGTGGTCATAAGAGAAGGAATCATAGAGGCAGATAACACAATCATAGTACAGAATGAGCTGAAAAGCTGAAAAGTAATTGGAGAGATCCCAAATCAACATGCAGAAATTCCCCCATTCATTCCATGGACCAGCCCTTTCTATGGAATGAATGGGAGAATTTCTGCCCGAAAAAGTATAATTGCTATTTATTTTGGATCTCTCTGTCCAATTACTTTTCAGCTGTTCGGTCCATTCTGTATTACTACTGTGTCATCTGCCTCTATGATTCCTTCTCTTATGAGAAAGTATTGAACCCAAAGTTTCTGTTGCTAAGCAAGAAAGTTGTTAAGTGAATGCTGTCCCATTTTATGACCTTTTTTGCCACAATTGTTAAGTGAATCACTGCAGTTATCAAGTTAATAACACAGTTGTTAAGACAATCTGGCTTCCCCATTGACTTTGCTTGTAAGAAGGTCGCAAAAAGTGATCACATGATCCCAGGACACTGCAACCACCATAAATACATGCCAGTTGCCAAGAGTCCAAATTTTGATCATGTGATTAAAGTAAGGTGACCAACTGTCCCTCTTTTGTAAGTTCTGTCCTCTCTCAAAAAGTGTCCTCCTACATGTCCTCCTTTTTGATATTTGAAGACTAATCTGTAAATCTCCGTATTTGATTGATGCCGATCCGATCCGTTGTATGTGATGTGACGTATTTATATTTGACATGACGATTCATCAAGGTTTGGTACAGTGTGGCGAGACACGATTATGAGATGCATGCACTCCACACAGAAGAATTGTTTTGACAGAGTGCGCTGTGCGCAAGAGTGCACTGCGCTCAAGAGTGCACCACGCGCAAGAGTGCACCACACGGAAGTAGCTTTGTTTTTTTTCTTCAATTTATTTGTGTCCTCCTTCTCATTGTAAAAAAGTTGGTCACCTTAGATTAAGGGGATGTTACAACAATAGTAAGTGTAAAAAACAGTCAAAAGTCACTTTTTTCAATGCTGTTGTAACTTTTTTACAATGGTTGATTGTAAAGCAAGGATTATCTCTATCAAGGGATAAAATAATAACAGAACTAAAGATATTCTCCCCCTGCCACTTCAATTTTCTTTTCTTTTCTTTTCCAACAAGCATGTTACATTCCCTTTAACAATGTCAATATACTTTATTCTGCTTACATATGCTCCTTACCTAATGTTGTTTTTTTTCTTTTAACAAAAGGAGCAGCTGCCTGCAAGACATTTTCCTTTATCCCCCTTCCCTGTGGATACTCTTTTGTTCCTCATGTTTCACTGTTTATTGTGAATTTTTATTTATATTTGTGTTTTGCGGAGGGATTGCTTTGCTTAAATCAATCAACAAAGTAATTTGCACTTCCAAATTCCATCAAGGGCTATCCCTCTGAAGCCTGGAAAGCTTGAGAAGACTGCTGGAAAGGTTAAAATGTGAAAGCTTTATGGGGTGGGGAGATTTTAAAAAAATGTTTGTACAATGTCATGCAGAAAGTATTTGGACACACTTTCTGAGCCAAACAGACACCTACAGGCCAGCTGAAAATTAGCATGGATGGAATTAGCACTACTTTTTTAACTGTACATGTATACATGTTAGTCATGCCTAAAATGCTTCCATTTGAATATAGGTTTCCTACAGCTAAATCCACGGGAGAGTCATATTCACCCTGGTAGGCCTTGTTTTTTTCCCGAATGATTTGAATGTATAGGTTAGCCCTGTTCTCAATCGAACCCCAAGGTAGCATTTGAGAAATGCCTATCACAGCAGATAAGAACTGAAACCTTTTAGAACAACAGAAGCCAAAGAAAGTGAAAGACTATTGAATCCTTTTTGACCTGTATGACTGAGAATCTCCATAGATATTGAATCTCTAAATCAGGGGTGTCAAACTCAATTTTACTGAGGCCCACATCAGGGTTGTGTTTGACCTTGGAGTGCTGGGGAGACATGGACATGGTAGGTGTGACACGGGAATCATGTTGGGGGCACCTGTGGTGGCCAAGTGCTAATGCAGGACTTCCCTGAGACCCTCACTCACTCTCATTATAATCTTCCTCCCTCCCTCCCTCCCTCCCTTCCTTTTCTTCTTTTTCAGTCCCACTTCATTTTCCTTTCTTCTTCCTTCCCCTCTTTTTTTCCTTCCTTACTCTCTTCTCAGCTTCTCTTCTTTTTCTTCGTCTTTCCTCTTTTCCTTTCTCCTTTCTTGTCCCTTCTTCGATTCTCAAATGCAAAAGGGGAAACATTTCTCCTTTTGTTTTTTGTAGATTTGCCGGGTAATGCATGTAGGTCTTGGTGTATTCGGTCTTGTCCCGTGAAAGGTTGAGAATACCTTGGCAACGTTTCGACGAAATCTCATCCGTCATCTTCAGGCTGGTGTCTTCAGCTTCGTTTCTCCTGGGAGAAGTGTGATCGTGGCTGTTTTTCCTTTAAACTCTAGAGTTGGTGTGTTGTTACTTTTGATTGGTTTGTGGAGTTGATGTATGCAGATTGGATGGCTTTTTCCCTGAGACCCTGTGTGGCTGAGGTGCTGGAGGTGTGTCTCTCCAGCCTTTGTGTTGTAACGACCTGGGTAATGGGCTGTGTGATGACCTTCTGAGTTCTATTGTTGTGATGTCCTGGGTGTGGTGCTGTAATCTCCTGTCGCTGTCTGTGCTGCAACCTCCTGATGTTTTGTGTTGTGATCGCCTGAGTTCTGTGCTGTAGATCCTGGGTGGAAGGCTGTGTGTGGCTTCTGGGCCTTGGTTTGGCTCCGAGTTTGAGGTCTGGCTATTTGTTTATAGCGTGGCAGTTTGCTTAGTTTTGGGGGTGGAGGGGGGTGTAGCAGCGGTGTTGCAGCCATGTCGTTTCTGATGGTTGTTGCCTTTCGTCTGTGGCGTTGGCTTGGTTTTAGTCTGTGAAGGAGATTGTGGTGGCATCATTGTGTTGACACCACCAATCTCCTTCACCAGACTCAAACCCAAGCCCACGCCACAGATGAAAGGCAACCACCATCCAGAACCAGACCATGGCTGCAACACCAGCTGCTACACCCCTCCAACCCCAAACTAAGCAAACTGACACACGCTATAACCTAGCCAGACTTCAAACTCGGAGCCAAACCAAGGCCCAGAATGCCACATCACAGCCTTCCACCCAGGATACTACATCACAGAAACTCAGGAGATCACGAGAGGGGTGGAGCTGAGTCGCCGCGAGACGGAGGTGATCTTGACTCCTGAGATCACCTCTGATACTGCCGCTTCGGACGTCCCCGGGATCTAAACTGACTCGTAGGGTTGGTGAAAGTTGGGGCGCTCCTGTTGATCCCAGGGATGTCGCAAAGTCCCTGGTTGATCCAGGACAGCCCCTTTACCCGAACGCGCTGAGGCAGCCATCGGGCTGAAGAAGCTGTGACAGCTCCAGAGGAATGAGATTGGAAGAAGTTTGTCGTCGGTGAGATCATCTTGTTTTTAACCCTTTGGGAACATCCTAGCAACTCTAATGGTGTGAAATTGAGAGTGATATGGAATAGGCGGCGGAAGAGATTGTGTTTGAAAGTAAAGGTTTTGTTTTCTTCTTTCTTTTATGGCTTTAAAGACTTTCCTTTTACTTTTTTCCTCTTGGGACTCTCTGAATATCTTACATTTTGTTGAATCTGTCTCTTTTTTCCTTTTTGGCATTAGGGCTCTAACGTAATTTGGTTATTTTGATTTGATTACTTTTTATTTTGCAATAAGAAATGGCCACCGAGATTTTTTTACTGTCCTTCTTGTTTTGAATAAGACAGGAAGTGATACATTTTGGAAGTCACTTGGCAAGGAAGTGAAAGTTGGTTGTAAGATACAAATTGCTACTAGAGACCTGTTATCTTATATAAACATACACACTTGCAAGACTGTATCCAAGGCTCCGTTGATTAGAAAGTGCTGGATAGGTGCTTTTGAATATCTCTGAGCCTTCAGTTTGGAACTGAAGAATAAATGACTTGGAGAGCTTTTTTAAAATAAAAGAATTGGATTCTCTTCGAGAGGCAAAACAGAGGAGCTGCTATCTTCCCGCCTTCACTAGTTAAGCTCTGACTCTGCATAGTGGCAATGGAATAAAGAGTGATATTGCTTCCTGCCAAGACTTTTTATGTTTGGAATTTAATTTTTATAATTTGAGCCCCTAAAATATTTTTTTGTTATTCCTAAAGGGATTTTACTATTTTACTATTTTTATCCTTTTTTCTTATGATACCTTCCTTTTTTTAACTCTTAGCCTTTTTCTTTTGAGAGTTGGTTTTTTTTTTTTTTATTCTACGCATTGGAAACAAGATAGTTAACTATTGGCCTTTTTTTTTTATCCTATTTCCTTTTTAAATTCAAGTTTTTAAATTTTTGTCTTTTTTCTAAATTTATTTGTTGTATTATTGATATGTAATTGAACCCCTTTTTTTTCCTTTACTATTCTTTTTTCCTTTTTTTCTTGTTAAAAGGATTGTTTTCCCTTTTTATAACACTAATTTTTTTATTTTTATTTTTTGCTTTATTGGCCTTCTTTTTTTTTTTTTCCTTCCTTCTTTTGGAATTGGTTCTGACAACCTCTGCAACAATGAGTAGAAACCCTCAATTCACAAGTAACGGCTCCACAACAGAAGAGGCAATACAGAA